>QJOA01000259.1:5440-83720 GCA_004155915.1 Monosporascus sp. CRB-9-2 | reverse complement strand
AAAAAAAAAAAAAAAAAAAAAAAAAAAAAAATTGCTATACGACAGCCTTAACATGACCCCTTCGCCTTCTAATTTCGGCATTCACACTCAGCCTTCGAGCTCTCTCCTGGTTCGACGAGTTACACGATAGATGGATCTATTACCTTCGGCTGCCTCCATTCATGTTGGTGTGTCGAGGTCGAGGATTATGTCTTCTCGATCTGCGTCGGCTACTCTGGAAATGCTGTTTTGAAGTCTTTAATGCTGTATGATACCGACTTGCCCCTGAGGCAGGTATGGATGCAAGACTCCTTGATTGGCCACCACTCAGGTATGAATGCCTAGCAAGGCGCCATTCATGCCCTGCCTCTGACTTCGCTGTTAGAAGAGTTCCTTCAACCTTCTAGGAATTTGTGACGGAAGGTGAGGTTATCCTGGAGTGTGCAATAAGGCTATCCTGGAAGGATTTGTATGTAAAAACGTATAGACTAGGGTCAATCAAGAATGGTGGAAATCATAAGGTGTGTCTTGTTGATTGCTACATCAAAGTAATGGATTTCCCGCAACAGCGAGGGAATGTGGGGCTATATATATTGGTGAATCTAGGAATACGGGGTTGTTCTTCGGATAAAAGTGGGCCCAAGCCCCTATTCAGGGTTGGACCTCGGACTTTGCTTACGCGTCCTTCTATACGTTTTCATTGATGAATAAAAGAAATTATAGATTAATAAGTAAACATTCTACTTACATACAATTATTTACGAATATATACATAGCTTCAACATCCCCAAGGCTGTTGCGGGAAGTTTATAGCTTAGATATAGCAAAATACGCAGACCTACGACACACCTTGAGATTTCCTCCTTTCTTGATTGAGTTTACCTAGCGCGTTTTTGCATACTAAACCTTCAGGGTAACCTCATTGCCTCCTTCAGGGTAACCTCACCTTCTGTCGCAATCAAATTCCTACACGGGCGTATTCTGGCGTACATCCCCTCCAAGTTATCCCCCATGAGTCGGCTAATGAGACAGTCGGACACTGCCCCGTTTCAACAGGACGATCGGGAGCATTCCGTGCAAGATAAAACTTCTTTCCGTTTCGTCGGCGCTCAGCGGTTATTCGCATTTGGCGCGGTGGATGGGTAATGATTCGTGTATAGCAGACACAAGAAATTTGACGGTAGAATTTAAAATACATATACCCCAGTCCCTATCTAACAAGGGTGCCTTTTCCTTCTAGCTTGCGGTTACCGCTACGAACTTCCAAATTCGTAGCCCAATCTGTTGGAAGTATTACCTCCCTCTTCTGGGTCAGACCCACGTTGGCGAGTCATCTGTCGCATGCGGTTCCCAATGCGTAAGGTCGCATTACGCAAGCTGTTCCCTATATATTCGCATGTATCCACGAACCGCTTATTGTAGTGACGCAAGTATGGTACGGCGTTGCTCAGAAGGTCAGGCTTCCATATCATGAGCACTAGGAATAAAAACGGAACAACAACGATGAAACCGGGACCAACTATAGAAATAAACAGTCAATAAGGGGGTCCGCGATTTCGGAAACATTGTCTTACAGATCCATGTCATAGCAAAGGCTAATGACATCTGCACCTCGCCTTCTTCGTGCGGAAACTCCTTTACTTCTAAAGCAAGAAACGCTGCCAAGAAACTAAGGGGTGTCTAGGACATGTTAAGTGTCTGGCCCTTCAAGTATGTCTGTCGTAACTCACGAAGAGGGTCGTTACCACGGTAAAGACAAGCGTGGCGTTTCCTGCCGAAGCTGAACGTGCAGTCAGCTGACTGGAAAAGTAGGCTTGTAGACTATTCACCTGCTGGTCCTTTTTGGTGGTTGAGAGTTCGAACTTGTATTGTCAATGTTTATTTCTTGTTTCGGGTTCACAGGGCAACCATACGCTTACCTGATTGAATATTCTTTCTGCTTTTTGATCCAGGTCCTGAATAAGCTTCTTCCGCTGGTCCAGCTTTTCGGCTCTCTTAGCTCGCATGCTGTTGAGTTCCTCGCTCTCCTCAAACATGGATTTGAAGTCGGCAGACTGGAGACTATCAGTCATCTGTTTGACAACATTCTTCTGCGTGGACACGATGTCCAATATGACGTTGAGCTCTCTGCGCACTTGCTTGAGCTTTTCTTGATTATCCATCACTTTGAACCTTTTACTTATGTCGAGGAGCTCCTGCATGCAGTTTTTGGCTCGTACTTCGTAGTCGTGACTGCTCGTTCTTGGTAGGCTTTCTGTGAGGTTCGCTAGTTCCTCGAACAGACTTGCCTCTTTCGCCGCCTGATTATTTATTAGTGATATTACTTGCTCACTCCGCGGCTGACCGAACGGAGGCATTCATAATAGATACTTACGATCTCGCTCAGCACCTCCTCGTATATATTAAGAAACCTGAATCTCCTATTCTGTCGGGCTCTTCGGTTGAAGAGGAAGCCAGTACATTGCTTGACGATCATGAACCCCAATTGTAATGGTGTTGTGATCGGTGTTCTCCATTTGCTTCGGAGAGCACTCAGTAACTCTTCTACCAAGTCTGTGTAGATGTAAGGGAAGCTCTGCTGGGTGCCACCTATCTGGCTGGGGAAGCAGGTGATTATAGTGCCTGGTGTCCACATTAGACAAATCATCTCCCTCAAAGCAGAACTCGGTGACTGCTGACCATTCCTGAGCACCAACATCCACAATTGGTCCACCATTAGGACAAGTGGATCTTCGCTGGGCCATCTCGTCTCAAAATGCTTTGTGACAATCTGCTTGGGGTTCTGGAGCTGGGAATAGTAGTAGTATTGACTCAGTGTTCTCCTGCAGTGCAAGGGCAAGTTGCTATTCGCATTGCTTCCTATCAACACGCCCGTAGTCGTCTTTGGTACTTTCTGTCCAGAGGAAGTTAGCAACCCCCGATGCCAACATGTGTTTGCTTTCTGGGCGGACTTACCGGTCTTCCAGAGCCCCTTCTTTGTTGATTGTTCCCCAACCAGTAGATATCTGAGCTGGCGTCGTTGGAAAGGGTCGTGGGAGCAGAGACCCGTCTCGCTTCCTGTCGGAGAAAAGCGACCTCGTCCTTCGTCTTCTGGACGTTCTCGTAGGTGTCAAAGTGGACGTATGGCGTCTGTACGACTACTAAGCACGGTAGTACTTAACGGGATATTGGAATCTCACTATTAACGCGAATCCTGTCCGCATCGAGTTCACTACCACTAGTGTTAGATGAAGATATGGTCATAATGCCGATCGGGAGAGACTCTTACCCAGACCTAGCCGACGAAATTGTGGCTGAAGGTGATGAATGGTTGAGTACGGGTCTGTTCCTGGAGTCTCTTGCTGGCCGACCCAATAACGAGCCTGGAATATTTCGTCTGCGCGCCCAGGAATGAAAGGGAAGTCGTCCCTCGCGCTTTCTTCATCGAAGGTGTCAAAACAATCTTCTGTGCAACCCAAGTACTCGTCGATACCCTTATGTCCATGGGTTTTGCAACGGCGGTTGCAAATCATCTTGACGAGGTCCTGGAAGGCGGCATCTATGTCAGGAAAATCAACAAACAACCGGGTTGCGGGAGGCCGACACTTAACCATGTCATCTATCACAAAATTAGACATACTGCTCCTGAACTTTTATTGTGGGGCTTACGTGGTTCATGGGTAGATGGATCCAGCGATAGCGATGAAAATGATCGGGGGAGAGCTCTGAGGGAGTTTCACCCATGATTTCGTCGGGCCCTTCCTCATAAATGAGATCTTCGATAGTTGGATGTGCGATGCGGTGATACTCATAGTCCACGACGCCTTGTCCGCCTGGTTTAGTTTTCACATGAGGTCGCTGCCCCTATTCCATCGTTAACAATGGGCGTGATACGTCTCACCCCTGTCTCCTACCTTTGACTTCTTCCCGCTCCGTACTGGGTCATATATATCAACAATAAGTCCTCGGAACTGTTCACTGTTTATTTTCTGGCTTGTTTCCTCTTCTTTTGGCAGCTTAATACGGGGCGGACTTGGGGGAGTAGCCTTTTCAATTCCTTGCCAGGTGGTAAATGGACTCCATAAGGGCGGACGATGTGTCTTGGCTCCTTTACGGTAAAGGAGTTGCAGAATCTCGAGAGTTGCTGACCTCGTCGTCGGTGAAGCCATGGCCCAGGCTGTTTGCGTAAGCTCTAGTGTAGTTTCTTCGCCCATTCTCAGGCATAGATCGGGATGTACCCCGTCATCAAGCAGCCTTTTTACGATCTCAAATTTGTTATTCGTCGCTGCCTCGCGTAGAACGTTGGCAATTGTCGGCTTATTTGAGTGCTCTCCGAGATGCATATTGATCAGCTTCATGGCCTCTTTATCCCGTGACTGACGCAGTCGAAGGAGCAACTCTTCGGGCCAGGATTCTTTGATATGCTCGTTCACATGATCGTCTAGAATATCCTGCGGTAAAGTGTCGCTCCTATACCTGCGTGCGCTACTGAGTTCCTGGACGAGAGAAGACGCCTTATATGCGTCCATACATTAGTATCTATTTTAACTCCTCTTGGTGCCGAGGATGACTTGCCGTGGGGTGTTGCAATATAATGGATAGCCGAATCTGCCATTGCCTACAGCGATTATTGATTTGAACTGCTGAATTGTGCAGGTGGGCTTGATCCCAATTTCGGGAACCACTTGGCTCTCGCTTAGGAATAGAGACCAATATACCGGTAGGCGCAGGTTGTATAGCTGTTAGCACAGCATTGATCACCGAAATAGTTTCTGTCCCGTACGCGACAAACATGATAGGACAGCCGTCGCCCTCTGTTTGTCGCCTTTTAATATGCATCTCAACGCCCTTAACCATTCTCTCCCACTCTTTACTTCTCTTCTGGGGATCCAGAGTTCCGAGTGGTATTGCATAAGGTTCAATATAGCCGACGAGTTCGGAGGTTTCGTCAGCAAGGCCTGTAAACCAATCCCTGAGCCAAGCCATTTCACTGTAGCACCCCTCGGGGTATACACCGAATACCTGGAGGAGTCTAGAGTCGCCCATCTCGTCATCGAATACGACGAAAAGAGGCTTCTAGAGACGTGTTGTCGGATGTATAATGTCTGACAAAATTCGTTGAGCGGTTAGGAGAAACACCGAGGAGATGTTATTTTCAGTCGAACCATTCAGAAAGGGATTCCGCACATAGCACGCTTTTTATATACGCGGATCTCTCGGTGAAGCATATGCGGGGAAGTCGGGTGCCCGTCCCTCCTAATCAGCCCCTGAAAGACGCACTCAATATCACTATTGCATGGCGTGTGTGGTCTGCAAACCCCCCAGCCTGGGACTGTAATGCAACTTGCAGCCTCTTCCGAGGATGCTCCAAGAGCTGGAGCTCAGCTAGCCACTTAATGTATCGGTATTTGTCAAAGCATGGTTGATACCTCTTATGCAACACATGTACAATCCCCAATAAATCGGTATCGCCGGTTCAAGCGCCGAAGCTCTCCCAAGCGGTGGTGAGGATGTAACGTTAAGAGTAGCAGCAACAGAGATAAGGATTAGGGGCTATTGATTAACGACAGATGCTTCCCATGTAACGTCTCGGCAATCTCTAACATTCGCCCCCAAGCGTAGGTGAACAGATGACCCAGGAACTATGCCCTAGCAGTAGGTTGCTAGTGTTCCAGACCGATACCTTAAAGATTACCGAAGCCTCGGCGAAAAAGGCTTGGCAACTGACCTATGCACCTTCGACTACTCCAAACTGCCCTACAAGTTAAGTAAGGCGACCCGCCTCAGCTGGCTCGGGCCTCCCTCGCTCGTTCTCCAATTCTTTTCAAAGCTTTTCAATGTGCTACGCCAAGACGCTAAAACTTAACCAATCAAATGCCGTATCCCCGTAACGAGCCAGCGAGGCCTAAGTTGTTGCTGTAGTTGTGCGAAAAGAGAGTCCGTTCTTGGAGCTTCCTTTTTAAGTTCTGGCTGGGATGATATGGTTACTCCCACCATATTTCCGGTGGTCTCAAGGACGCGGTGAAAACGCCCTTGCATGGTGTGCCAAATCTCCGGAACTATTCAGACTCAGCGCAGCGTCCAAAGACTTGGTTTGTGGTCCAACTTGCCAGCGAAACCTTCGCCATGAACGGACCTGGGTACTTAGCCAAGGGGATAGAAATAGAAGTTGTGGATTATGTGCTGTGCAGTCCATAGGACTGTCCCCAACCGGAGGTTAAACCTCTCGGCTGACTAACTCGTAATTTGCTGTCAGCCTTTTCCCCAATTAGCCCAACGCTGGGATATATGCGTCGCATCGATTGGACAGATGAGTATGCACCTGGTTGGGGACGCCGCTAGACACGCTCCGAACATCACAGCCTGTTGTAATTCCTTCGCCACAAAGACTTGTAAGGACACGACAGCACCGCGAGACAGCACCGAGGAGATGCTGTTCATCTAAGCGGGGATAGATAATGCAATGACGGCTCCCATGGTCGTCAACGTGAGAAGTTGGCTCGCCGGCTATAGTCAGTCGCCGGGACTATACTAGCTGGGCTCATATTTCTCGTGCCACTTACAAACTACGCCTTAATCAGCATCCGTTCTCAACACCGGGCGCGGAATCTAGGACACGGCTGCAATCCGCCAGATATACCCTATTGGATACCATTTTTCGGCTATATTCTGTCGGTAGCTCCGGACCAGAGCGGCTTCTGGCGCAAGATTACGCTTGTGAGACCCGAATTCGCCCTATCTGTCACGTGCCGAGGTGGAATCTTCCAGAAAGGGGTTATACAGGGGCTATACAGGGGTGCTAGGTGTTGCTGGTCTAATCTACTGCTACCTACCTGCGAGGCTGCTTCTTCCCAGCCTTTCACGCTGTTGCACTGAGAATCTGCCACTATCGGCCTTGATAACTGAACCTGTGCCTATAGAGGCAGATATGGCATCGGCGTCCTGTGGCCGTCAAGATCAGGCCCGTGACGCTTTATCTGCTGACAACACCAGAGGTGTTCATGGGCCTTACCAAGACGTCGGAGCACCTGATCCTCAAACCCGCCATTGCCCTAGCCATAAATAATATATTCGGCGCATATGCGGCGGCTGGCCGCGTATACGTCAAGGACGACTCAGGCCTGATTTCGATGAGGCAAGTGGTGACGGAGTCCAATGGCGGTTGCAAAGAAGCTGGTGGGGAAGCTTGAGTCGCTACAACAAGAATGTCTCTTGCAGATCTCGGGGGCAATGAAGGGGACGCCTAGGGACGTGGTCCGAAAAGAGCTCCACATCGAGAGTCTGGAGGTGCATCTTCAGCGCGTAGCATTGGCTCATCGGGCTCGGACAGTCTACGCACCAGAATTCCAAGAGCTCGAAAGAATCAGGAACCGACCTCTGGTAGGCGTCTCCGACTCGTCGCTTGAACGACACCCTTTCAGAAAACTACACGCTGATGCAATCCATCTCGAACAAGAAGCTCGGTGTACAATCAGCGACGACGAGGAGACGATCAGGGCCTGGCCAACTTCGAAGAGACGCAACAAGATCATCAATAAATGCGCCTTGCATCATGCGGCCGTCTCCATGTTGAGACTCTGGAATGACTACCGCAGACACTACGCCAACCGTCTCGACAAACCTATGCTAAGGACCGCCGCTCTCGAGGAAGGATGGGGCCCTGAAAGTTATCTGTATTACAAAGGCCTGTCTCGTGCCCAGAGCACCATGCTGCTCCACTGCAGAACAGGCTGCATAGGTCTTAGGGCGTATCTGCATTCGATCAAGGTGGATTCTGTATGTGGTCCTGGCACAATGGCCATGTGGCTGCGCACCGTGCACACAAGCTGACCTTGTAACAGATTGATTCTGACAAGTGCCTTTGCGGAACAGGCCGACATACAGTAGAGCACCTCTTCTTCCACTGCCCCCGTCTGGCGGCTTTCCAGTCAGAGTACTCGCACGAAGTGAACTACAACGACCTGGGGACACTGTTCACTAAGCATGCGTCGGTTGCTACTCAGTGGGCCATTCGTCATTTTGGTATAGACCAGTTCAGATGGCCGAGGGAGAACCCTGACTACGAAAAGCCCAAGCATCACAGCCACTTCTCCCTAGAGGAGACGTGACCGTGTAGACAAAATTGGATAAGTACGTCATCATGCTTTAGAAGGCCGTCACTGTGCTTAATTGATGAGCTGTCCAGAATGATAGATTGCTACCTCAATTCCTAGGCTTCACTAAACCCATTCCTCTCGCAGGTAAGTTCCTCCGATATTGGAGAATTGGTGCAATCCCAACCGTTCAGCGTCTCACTCCAAGGCGACTTCAGACTGCCTTGTCCCGGTGAGTGTGGCTCGGCGAGTTAATTTTGAATGATATTGTTAACGATCTCGGAGCAGCTCCTATCCACGTCGATTCTTGTCGAGGTTCTGGGCGGTCTTCGCAATCCGGAGCAGCCGGGCAAACCATCGCTCGTAGTTCTCGTAAGTTGAACCCAGTATGGATACCATTTCAACCGGAGCCCTAACGATATCTTTTAAGCAGCTTGCATCGTTCCAAAATTTGAACTTCGAAGTCCTCAAGCTTGCCACTGTCTTCCGCTTCCAGTTTCGCCAATAGTCTCGCCATAGTCGTCATACTCTCTGGCATACGCTCTTGCAAAGATCGATTACCGTCATTCTCGTGAATCAAATCGTATCCGAAGATTAAAAGCCGAAGTCGATCATTTTGGGAAAGATTTTTTGGATCGACAGTAATGTCGATAATCTTAGCTCGTACGGTAATTTTTTTGGTAATTCTGTACCGTCGATGAGACGGTTTCAGTGGTAGTCCTGCGGCCATGGACTACCGGTATCGCATATCCGGACTTGCGTGGCATGGTAAGCCTTTACCTTGGTATTTGGGCGCTGATTAGAGTGGTTTTGTGCTTTTGCTAACATGGTCGTACTATTTCAGGTGTCTTGGGTAACTCGAGAAGGTGGTCTGGTGCCAAGTACTCTTCACCTGGTTATCGTACTGACATCTCCCTCTTAGCTGTGGGAACGATCGAGGTTGGAGTTCCTAGCCCCTTCCCTGGCTGACATTTGACACTCCTAGCCGTAAGACTGGCGAGGGCTCGGAAAGGTGGTTAATTTGCAGTCTCTAATTCTTCTGGTGACGCGCTAACATTGTTCAGATGCCAGCCTTTTATGCGCAGTTAAGGTTTACCGTTAAGGTTTGCCTTCAAGGTCTGCCTTTAAGGTTTATCCTTAAGGTTTACCACGCAAAGCTTAACATCTCCTGAGTCATATTGTCTGTAAGCCACTTTTTTGTACAAGGTCGACTGGATCGAACGTATGCTAATGGAAGCTCGGGCTTTCAAGGACCCTGCCGAACCCGTGGGTCAGCATTTACAACAGGGTTATGGTTCAGAAAGTCATTTGCTAACTTCACCAGAGCCAGCGGGCATAAGGTTCATCAGGGTCGAAGCTTATCGGCAACCACGCATGTGAGCCTCCCAAGCCGACATCAGTCGAGAAATTGCGTGCTTACGGGGGCCCAGCAGTCGGCTTCAGAGTGAGGCTCTATGGGACTGAGGTATCAATCTGTAAGTGCCAGCCGTTCTTTCCAAGCACTTCTCAGTTTGCCATCTTAACTGACTCACGCCCGGGCAGATCCTAACCGTGAAACCATTGATCAGTCATCGTGTTCGAAGATACTGGGTATAGTATCTATCGTGCAAATTACATCGTGTAATAATTTTCTGTGTATTTGGCTCAGCCTGGAAAATAAGGCTTGAACCCATTCGACCTTGCATTAATTATGATACCCCATAAACCTAGGACTCGTCCAATTATGGCTCTCGGTGATGTAGCTTGACAAGTGACATGATGCGAGGAAGAGCAGTCGTTGGAGGCGTGGTCCGCAGCTTCGCGTAGCACCACGTGTTGGGCAGGACTGGGTGCTCGCACTAGGTGAGAGAAGAGAATATGTCAGTGGGGAAGGACATTTGCAAGGGACAGAGCATGAAATTCGCTGCCCAAATAGGCTTAGTTTAGCCACGAACACCACAGAATGGAACCCCATTCGATTTGCAGTGGATAAGCTTGAGCGTTGCTTCGCTAATACTGTCCAAGAGATCTTGCTGCTCGTGACATAGTTGAAAGTACGTGCTCAAAGGTAATAGCTGTCATGAAAGTAACTAAAACGCCTGCCTCGGAGACGCGGGCAATGGTCTTCGTCGCTTACCCTCCGTGGCATGCGGCTCTGGGGGCCAACGGCGGGCCAACCAGCTTGCAAGCAGCAGCGCAGCCAGCGGAGCTCCCGAGGGCCACAGGCGTCACAGGCCCCTGTTGCACTGGGACGGTGGCGTCAGGGAATCAGTCCATAGAACGTGGGCTGCCCCGTCCAGGGAACGACTAAGATGCTGTATATCTTGATGACGCCATAGATTAGGACCTCCATAACTGTCGCTTTGCAATCTCGTGATGGTATTCAACGCTCTTCGCGATCGATAGTCATGGTAGTAATACAGAAAACGCGTCGCCGTCAAAGGAGGAAGTTCGCAGCCGTCAGCGAAAACAACTTATACCCGTTCGTTCATATCAACCGACTGAAGCGAAACTCAAAAGAGTGGAGTCATCAGCATCAACAGTTCCACTTCTGTCTTGCTGATTGACAGGGTTGGCACGTGCCATAAGAATAAAACTTTGAAGGTAACCGAACTGCCCCTTAGGTTTTTCCAACGATGTACTATGGTGTTAGGGGTTATTTTTCGCACGTAGTCAGGTATGTGGGTCAGGAGACCCACCTAGTAATAACCTACCTTGGATTAGGAGCTGCAAAGGGCTGCAACTTTTCGCATGTACCTGTGGTTGGCCAATGTTCAAGCTATACCAAATTTGTATGGGCGTGGTTACTAGTGTGATCCACTGGTACCTGACCAGGTGCGAAATATTTTGCCTGATACCATAGTATTTTGGGGCTTGTACCCGGGGTATCTTGATTTTTGCTGGGAGGTCTGTTTCCACTTAATTGCCGGTGCACCCAATCAAAATTAATTATTTCCTTTAATTCTGCTGAACGCACGGACATAAGTTTTCAGCAACGACCTAGGCACTGAAAGGATTGTGGGTCGATGGCTGGTTTGTTTTTATTGGTCGAAATTTCCGACCTTGGTAACAAAAAGGTCAATCAGCAAGCCATGCTGAAGTTAACCGAACTGCCCCTAAATGACCTCCTGGGAATGCGGCAGAAATCACCGACCATGTTCGCACGCCGCGGCGCTGACGAGATGACAAGGCAAACTCACTAGCCACCATGGAAGCTGCGATAGACGGCAAAGAACCCAATGACTTTAAACTCGAATCTACTGCAATCGCTGATGACTTATCTTGGAAGCTTCTTTCAACACTTTCGAGCTTGTGAGGAGGGGCTGCCTTAGGTGACTTGCATTCTGACTCTGAATTGTGGAAACTTTAAGTTGAACCCCCCTCCCCTTCCCTTCCTGCCGTCATTAAAACCCCCAGCAAGTGCAGCTCCAGCTCCAAAAAGACGAAACCATCCACAAACAGGCTAACTCATTCCTCCAATTATTCCCGCCGACGCACACCATAACAAGTCGGCAACCGAGCCATGTCTTCGGATTCGCGCTTTCTCCTCCTCCCCCGGGAGTTGCGGGATCAGATATATCAAAGCTATCTCACGACTGGGGCGGAAGGTGGCTACGTCTTCGACTTTCAATCCGGGAAACTTAGGACTGCCAACAATCAACCTATCGATCTCGGGCTCATGTACACATGCAGACTTGTCGCTAAAGAGATGCGGGGATTAGCTCTTCGTATAAACACTATCACTTTCTCGACATTGTATTCTGACGATCTGCGAGTCACGGCAGCTCGGTTTGGCTATCTAGTCCAGAGGTATTACGAAAAACAGCGGGATATGTTTAAGTACATAGGACCCTACATGGATCAAGATAAGGTAGACAAAGTCGCTCGTCGTTATCCTGAGATGTTACCGATATTACGCTCACTTATGAAGGGAGACGAGTGGCCTTTCGGCTTCGGTGTTTCTAAAGGCTCTTGCGGCGAGGTGAGTAAACCCATCTGCCCATCTAGTGCCCTTTTTTATACGGTAGGATCAGCCGAGGCTCGATATGTGTTGTGAAAGTACAAGACCAAGCCAGCTACCGGGCCGTGTTTTGGGACATGTGCCGACGTCAATCAAAGCAAATGCTTACTAGAATTGCGGAAGGTCAAATCGGTCTTTCGGGAAGGCGTCGGATATGCACTGAGGGTTGCGAGCGCCCATCCAGAGTCCAGCAAGTCCTTGCTTAGGGATTGTGGGATAAAGCATCACGATTACCTCCGTATGCTCCTTTCTGGTCCAGAGCCTTGGCTAATCCCGATAGGATGCGACCTGGACCGCATGTTTCGGGACATCGGGTATCAGAACGTCGCTAAAGGGGAGGTATCAAAGGACTACTGGGAATCCAACTGCGGCAAGTATCGCTTTTCAGCAGCCGCCACGGCTATCCACTTCCTTCGCTCTATTCCCAATAGCAGGTGCCATATAAGGAAAATCCGTCTGTGTGAGGACTATGAGGCTGTGGCCTATCCAGAGTGTCACGCCAAAGGCCTCATCCCGTTCTGTCGTGAGAATCCAGAACTGCGGATAGAACGTCGTGTCAGCCTTTGGAGGAATATCTTCCAAAAGTCATATTGGTGGGACGGTTGTGACTGGGAGCGCAGAGTAGACTTCCCTCTTGACAGAGAAGGCCGGTTGGCAGCAGATGAGGTCACGAGACCCGTGGCAGACTGGATGGTCGAAGCCTCGGTTCTTGGTCGCGCCGGAATGCCTCAGGATCCCGGCACATTTACCTTGATCTTGGACGGTGACCCCACGCCAGAGAGATCGTCGGAGGTCTTTTGCCTGGCGGTCCAGCGAGATGCAGCATGGCAGGATGCGGTGGAGCAGTGTCTTGTTCGGGATCCTCTGAATTGGAGTGATGTTCTGGACACGAGGCTTAGCAGGAGCTTTCATTTCGTAGGATTTCCGCAACTGCTAAGACATTTGGCCAGCGACAAGTCATCCTCCGGTATCCGCTGCAACTTTGACCCGGGCGAGCCATGGGACGTTGCCCCGATAATCGAGGCTAATCGGGGGTGGAATTGGGACGATTGAGACGAGCACTCGGGTAGACCAGACCTGGTATTTGAGACTGCTCCGCCGCTGCCAAAATGGGCCGATCTCCTGCGTGAGAACATCTTCCCGCGTATTTGGGAACTAGAGGAATGGGAGCTAGAGGAATGGGAGATAGAGGAATTCGAGCGAGAGGACTGACGAAAGTTACAAAATTAATAACTAGTATTTAGTGCTTGGAAGTTGTCAGCTAACTGGGGGGTGCGTAGCGCACCCCATATAGAGATTGCCTCAGCTAGCTCAGGCATCTCTGGCTCGTTTTCTAAATGTACTGCTGTACCATGCTAAAAATTAACCAATCAAATCCCATATCACCGTAACGAGCCAGCGAGGCCTGAGTTGAAGGTGCGCGAACAGGGGTCACGTCTTGCACTTCCTTGACAAAATTATTAACTTTCTCTCAAATTTTTTTTTTTTTTTAATAATTCTTTTTCCGCAACCAATTTATCTCCGATAAGTTTGATATTTTCTATACGCGTCGAATATATGCTAATATGCATACAGAATTTTTTTCGGTTTTTCTGCGTCTATTTGTCTCTTTCGCATCTACTTATGCGGAGTCTGGGTCCCAGACTTATCAAGCCAGGACAACCGATAATTAGAGTAGGGTTTCCGAGTTACATGGTCGCGGCTTGATCCTTTTTGGCGTATAACGGGGTAATGTAAGGAGCTTCCAGAAGATTTCCCATGCCAGGGAAGGTGATAATGCAAAGGAAAAGCAGAAGAACCAAGCCAGCGGGTAGTTCGCAGGACAAGTAATGAATAATATTTTACGTTCATTATTCGGGAGCTTCGCCCCTTTTACACCTATAGCCCTCGCCTGTGGGTTTACTGGGGACCTAGGAATGGATATCCACAACTTTTCCCAGCAGTAATGGAAAGCCATGTAAAGGAGTGGCCTGTCCAGGCGGCTCGCTACCACATCATGGAGCGGACTCTGCTAGCGTAGGCGTTATGATAAACTCTAGGTCACATGGACGAATACTGGCCTTGCTGTGTAGACGCAGGACAAGAGCAACACCTTAGACATGGCCTGGAAGACTTTATTCGTCTCGTTTTGAGTCGGGATACCTAAATTACGACGTGGTAGGTAGATGCGTCCGATTAGGTGGCCTTTCGACGCGGTTCTGATGAACTTACCATTCTCCACCTCGCGAATGGCTTTCTCGGCGTGCAAACAGGTAACTTTGTTGGTCATTCTGGAATCAGCAGAACCCAGTGGTTTTAGTAATAAGCTTCACCGTTTCGGGGAGATGGGAATTAACAAGAATATATGAGAATATGTAGGGTGGGTGTCTACACGCGTCAACACGTTCTGGGTGGAGCGGGGCCCAGGTGCCGTAGGGTGGTAGGTCGACTTATTCTATATGGTAAGTCGTTGTACGAAAATTGTCATATGAGACATTCCCTGAAAAATAAACAACTTTTTTGACTCTGAAGCCCTTTATGTTTGTACTGGAAAATTAGTAGGTGGGTCGGAATTGGGAATGCAGCGTTAGGGGTGGCCGAAAGCAGCTCCCTGGACACAGCAAGGGGTTGGAAATATGGACGCTAGTTAACAATAGGGACGAAAATCATGTGAACTAAACCTAGATGGCATTCAAACTCTGACTCTGGTTGCCTTATACAAGAGGAAAGCCTGACCAGATAAACGCACAAATGGTAAGCTATGAATTTGCCGCATATGCCAGGATATGCTTTTGGTCCCACTGAGCTCCCATGCTTCGAAGGGCGTTAATCTACACTATCTGGGACATGCTATCCATAATCGACAAACTCGGATGACAGGCGTGCTAAGGCGGCTCTGTTTTGAAATATGCAGCCTTCGTCCATCTGATTGCCGTGGCTCGTCAGCAGGTGCCCCCCTGGCGCCGTTGACCGGCCAGGACTGCCTCCCCTGCGAAGCCCGTCCGTATGGGAAGAGGTCGCGGCGTCGCCTTGAGCAAGCCTAGAGTGCTCCGTGATCAACCGACGCTGTCGAGTTTGGTGGAGTTGTTGGGTACTTCCACGCCATATAGGCTATCCGCGACTGGAAAACGGGTGATTTCTTCTGTGCCTTCTAAACGTCCAGACGCCGCTATATTCCGCTCTGTCTATTTTCTAGATATAATATCCTTACTACTCTGCTTTCACATGCGGCAGTGTCTCACAATGTACGGTTTGCAATTGCTAGCAAGCCAGATTATAGGAAATAGATCTCGGAATTCAATAATACTATACGTCAAGGCAGTCCTGATATTATCATTTGCTAAGGACGGCCAGAATCCACATTAATCATTATCCCCCCCAAATCGCTGGCTTAGTTACCCTTCTGTTCTTGCAATTCACTTATCGGGTGTGAAACTTTGTCTTAGCCCTGAGCCCGAGCGTGAGCGTGAGCCTGAGCCGCCGTCAGACGCTTCAGATCCAGATTCCCCGCTGTATTTTTCACTCGAAGACGCATCGAGATCTTCTGCCAAAAAACGCGTAACGTCTGAAGGCGCCCATTTACCAAAATTGTCGCCTTCGCTGTCTTCTCCCTCACCAAGAGGCTGGGTGTCAAGAGAGAGCAGCTCGGCGGTGTCATCGCTTCGGGGGGTAAACCTGACTTTCTTTGTTTTCCTCTTGTTCTTCTCAAATTAGTATCAGAAGTTGGAAAGACCAAGGTGGTATTTTCGCTTACCCGTCGCCTTGGACGCTCGATAGCAGCAACCTTTGCTCTCATCTCGCAATCTCTTTGCGCCTTTTCTTCATCATCAGTTTCTAAGTCAGAGCCATCGCGAACGCTAATCATGTGTAGGTCTCTGCGACCTATGTTTTCGGCATCCCCGCTCGTCTTCAGAGTCCTCGCTAGAAGCCGTGCTTTGGTGTTTTCCCTAGCGCCGCGGTAAATGCGATAAAGCTCAACCCTCGTATTGCGGGTTTTGTCATTATCGTCGCCAAGTAGCTCACTCTCGAACTGTTCGGCTTTCTCCATGAGCTCCACCGCTTCGCGATGCTGGCGCCAGGAAGCACTGCTTGCCAAAGCTAGTGCCAGCTTTTTCATGTTGTCTAGCGTGTCGCGGTTTTTCTCGCCCAGCACAGACTGTTGTTTGTTCAATAAATCTCTCCGGACTTGGATGGACTCGGCGTTGCGGTTCAGCTGCGCAAGATCGGCTGCCAGAAATGACATTGTTGTCAGAATATCCGTATCATCTTCTTGGAGACACGATTTCTGTTTTTCCAGTATCGAGCGTCTCATTTGCAAAGCAGTCTGCCGAGACGCTGTAGTGTCTCGGCCTGCGTAGCAGGATGCCACCCGATTGCTTAACTTGAAGGTCATCCGATCATCTGCCCCGCCGCATTCCTCGGCGGCTTTTAGAGCGCTCTTCCTCATTGCCAGGGCATCTCTCGAGTTTCCCATCTTGGACAGTATGTTCGCGACGTTACCCATAGACGACAAGTAGTTCGGCTCGTTGTTCGGCAGGTTTTGCTCTCTCACGTGGCGCTTTCGAATCCCGAGAACGCCTTTCTGCTCTTCGAGGGCTTTGTCCCATTGGCGAATAGCACTGTAACTGTGGCCGAGATTTACTCTTGCCTCAAGAGTGTACGGATGGTCGTCCCCGAACATCCGCCTCCAGGCACTCACCAATTGCTCCCTTTGCTGACAAATTTCTTCCTGTGTCTTGGTGGTCCGGACAAGACAGGATTTGGTGCCCAGAAGCCTGTCATACGCCAACAAAGCGTCGGGATGTTCCTCCCCTAAAATCTTCGATCTCCCCTGGTACACATCCTCACGTAGCTCGAGTGACTTGATCAGCTGCCCGTCCCATTGATAACTGTCGGCCAAGGCACTCTTGGACGCCAGAGTGTCGAGATATTCCATGTCTGACTGACTCTCACGTGCCTCGGCGTCTGCAAAGACACTCTCTCGCAGCTCAAGGGCCTGCCTTCTCTGGTTTGACCCGTGAAGATACTCGGCAACCTTCCGTCTGGTTCTCAGAAGCTTGGGGTCGTTCTTCATTAACGTTTCTTCGCGACGACGCAACACCTCCCGAGACATGTCTAGGGCTTCTTTTCGATGCCCAGTCATCCACAAGCTGTCCGCGAGGTTCATCACGGCCACGCTATGATCTCCCGGGTCTTGGGGCCCCGCCTCGTGCACATTGAGGATCTTTCGGCGAAGCTCGCATGCTTTCATGTGCTGGCCGAGGCAAGCCTTGCAAGCAGCTGTCTGTTCCATCGCTTGTAGAGCGACTGGACTGATTGCCTCGGCGGAGCCATTGACCCCTAAGCCTTCGCAAACCTCGTCGAGGATGCTTCGTGCGTCCGAAAGATGTCCTGTGGATGAGTATGCTTTGGCGTAAAGCAGGAGCATCTCTGCCCTAGTATTCCGACCTTCCTCAGTCTGGTCCCTGAATACTGACTTGATTCGATCATTAACGCATGCCTTAACGTGAGGCAACAGAGACCTTTGCAACTCAAAGCCTGCAGGATTCTCAATCCAAGGCAGCGGAGCCCGTATTCCAGATAACGCGGTTGCCATCAAAGACATGGCGCGGAATGCGTACTCGCTTTGTTCTTTGGGAGACAGGCTCTCTCTGCAAATAACCTTCAGAAGCCTGTGCAAGGAGTATTGTCGGGCGTGCGACAACGTGTGGTTGAGCAGGCTGTATCGGCAGAGAATTTCGAATGCTGCTCGAAGATCAGGCGTATCCCACCGAGGGCTCGACGAGTCAAGCAATGCGACGTATTGTGGCCATGCCGATGCATCTTTCATGTTGATCCACGCCTCCCGGAATAGTCGCTCTTGGATGCCTTCATGATGGAGGAAGCACAAGGTTCGGAGTAGCTCAACAGCTTGACTAGAGCCTTTCTCAGGCAGGTTCTGGATCCGGTTGAGTGATATTGTAAAGGTTCTCCAAATAGGTCGGCGGTAGCTCGGCCACTGTTCCAGCTCGTAGGATAGCGGTCCCTGCGGTGATTGGCGGAATTCGTCACAATATTCTGCGTACGTGCAGTACTTGTTGAAGATGTAGGAGCCAGCTTGAGCAATGGCTAACGGCAGTCCGCCTAGCAAATTCACAGCAAGGAGTCTAGCCGCTTCCCGTTCGGTGTCGTCCGGAACTGTCCCAGGCCTCTTATAGCTCATCAACAGGTCCACAGCACTTTTCTGATCCATGGGCCGGATCTTGCCAAAAGCACTGCTGCACGTGGCAAACCGTTCATCCGTGGTTGTGATGATTACGGTGCCGGAACCTCCTGTTGGTATGTATTTCGCCAGGGTCACATCTGTAGAGTCTGCATTGTCGACCATGAGCAGCCACGGGTCTTTCTGACAAGCGAGCCACGCTCTCGTCAACCGGATCTGTTCGTCTAGTTCGATGTCCTCCCAATGGTTCTGAAATCCGCAGACTCTAGAGATTTCCAGGTAGGTACTGTTTGCGGATGTGTTGTTGCTCGCATCGATGTAGAAGATACCCCGGAATCTGATCCAGTCAGCCTATCTTCGGCCCTTGTTGAGTCGATACGAACCTCTTTTCATTTTCCGAGATGGCTTTGAGGCAAACCTGACTCTTCCCAATTCCCGCAAGACCATATATGACAACAGTCCACGGTGTTCTTCTCCCACTCGTACACCAGGCCTCACCGTCGGCTTCGATAACCGATGGGATGTCACGGCGTTCCAAGAACCTGGAAGCTAGTGCTGGTCGCTCATTTTGATACTCAGGCCAACCAATAGTCCACTGCTCTTCGTTTAGTGCGACCGGGGGCGAGCCATCTGGAAAGATAATTCAGTATTTGATGCTTCCGCCATTTTTTTTCAAGCTTTACCGATAGTCGAACCCCGGAGAGAGGACTTCCATCCAGTGCTGGTGCGTTGAGTTGCCTGGCGCTTAGGTGAGTACCGCGCGCCTTGGACACGGCTGCGGTCGTGTGCGTGCTCATCATAGCTCGGTCCTTCGCTCGTACAAGATGCAAGATACTCCTCGAAAAGGCGTTTGTTAGATGCCCTCTCGATACCGCCCATCTGAGTTTCTGCATTGGAAGCGTCAGTTTGACGGCTACATAGAATATCCAGGCTTGACAGATGTCTACTTACCACTCTCTGCAGAACTCCATGTCCTCGGTGCTCTGGCCTCCGGTGAGATTTCACTCAGGATTGCTTTGGCATACGCAGCGGCCATGGCGGCAGCATACGGTTGCCAATCCTTGTTCTTGTGCTCGTCTCCATAGTCACAAACACCCCGAATGACGCCAACTGGGATGCGATTCATGGTGCCGGCCGCCTCCATTTCAAGACCTATAATGTTGTACCTATCCCTCAGCTCGTTCCTCTGTCGAGAATTCCTCATCAACTTCTCGCCAGAGCCTATTGGGCCGTACCATACTCTTGTCCGCTTGGAGTCTGGTCGTCTCTGTCGCTCTACTTCTCTCTGTTCTCCACGGTCGTCGACCTCGTAAAGTTTGTCCCTATGCTGACCAGGGTCGACGAACGTGCCAGTGGCGTGTTCCCGGTTTTTCATGTTTTCGTAGTGGGGGAGGAAGATTTCGGCGTCGCTCGGCGCGCTCAACTTGATACTACCGATCACGGACCTAACGACGGTTTCGGTAGTGGCCAAGACATGCCCGAAGCGCAAGGGTTGAAAGCCGTCTTTCCCTGTCGCCTTCCCCAGGTCATAGGCAAAAAGTCCCGCGCTTTCGCCGTCAGGGAGAGCCACAAGAACATCTCCAAGGCGGATATCGTGCGGTGGGGTTTTAGAGAGATTGGGAAGGCCAGCAGCAACACCGACAAGAAGCCCAAACCAAAGGTTGGGGAAGGATTTCCGAACCTGGCTCGCAAGGGCCGCTGCGGAACCCGTGCCGTATTCCTGACCGGCGGGCAATGTTGCAATAACCACGTTGTGTCCACGCATGCTACCAGCATGGAAGACGTAATCGTCTCCGCGGCCCATAGGGAATCTGCCGCGGTGTCTTACATCTAGCATGTGTAAGGCTGATTGGGCCTCAATCTCAAGCGGGGCGATCCATGCGACATTATAGGAGTTAGGATCGAGTTCGGACATCGGGCGAGCGAGATCGGGGCTGGTCGGCCGACTTAGTGCATCGCAGTGATAATCTGGACTTCGGACGTCATACATAGACTGCCAACGGGCGGTTAATCGTGATAATTGGCAATGCTCAGAGAGATGGTTCGGCAGCCCGAAGCTGAGACCGAGTCGAGAAACTCAGCCTCACGACCGATAACAGGGGGAGCCAATGAACGAATGAGATTTATTACTTTTATATCTCCTTCCATAAACCCAATTATTTTATCTTTATCATTTTAGCACGCAAGTTTTCAACGTAATTTACACCATTTAACTGTAAGCATCAAAATAATTTAATATCATAAACGATTTATACTTCAAGTTTTATTGGTAAAACATTCTTTGAGAACTTCTTAAGTATCCGCGGGTAATTCTAACTCGCGCTAAAATCCCATGGGTCGCTTATAGGTCCTTGGCGTTACCTACGGGTACCCCTTGGTCGTGGGTAATTTTCGGTAGGTGGTTCTGTCAGCTAAGTAGCAAGTACCGCAAAGACTTGCACTTTATTAACCAGTTCTTTTGGTTCAGCCGTACGCGACAGATTCCTCCCTCGCCCTATATCCCAAGTCGGAGCATGCGCAACGTGCCCCCCATTGTTACCATCAGTTCCTGCCCCCAAGCTCAGCCTTATACGTATCCCACTTGATGGTAGATCTCGCTCCGGTTAGGGCTGACCGTAGGAGGATAAACATACTGTCAGATACATTAATCCTACAATGGCCAAGAGTGGACGTTCCGAGACGGGGGAATGTGGATAGGATGACTCCGCCTTCGCGGGGTTTACTGCGCGGTCAACTGCGGCCACGTGCGTCCAACAAGTCTCGGACGATCCTTGTGCAGGATCTTGATAATCGGCAATACAGTAAATATCAGGCTATTTCCCACCATGGGATGGAAGCTGTGGGCATGGGCCCCGGATTTGTGCCGGTACCCTATTTCCGGGAACCGTACCTGGTTTAACGTTGCCCCACGATCCACAGCACCCCATGCACGTTATGGTCTTGGCCCTCCTTACACCCGCCTGCTACAGTAAGCGTAGGATGCGGGGCTGAATCTCGCGAATGTTCCTGGAGATGAGCGATGGCGCCAGCGAACTTGCGTTCTCTTAAAGAGGAGCCGAATCTGCGTCCATCACAACGCTATCGTGTCCGTTTCTCCATCGTCAGTCTCCAATCCTAATTCTTCTAAACATGCGGGGTTCCTCTGTCCTAAAACTATCCGCAGCAGCGATGACTGCCATGGCGCAGCAGCCGGGCGAAGACGGAAGATATACCATAAGCGCGCCGGGAATCAAGGCACAGGTCAGAGAACGCGCGGGCCGCGGTTATGGCTCGAGCTTACCAGTATCCAGTTCATCCCGTACGGGGCCACTCTGACGAACCTCTTCGTCAAGGACAAGGACGGCAAGGACGTGGACGTCGTCCTCGGATACGACGATGTCGATTACTATCGTACGACGCTCCCTCGTATACAAGCGCGCCCCGCCGCGTGCACGTACTGACAAGGATATCTCTAGCCGAGGACCCGGGCCACCCCGTGTACAACGCCATACCGGGCCGATACGTGAACCGGATCGGCAAGGGGAGATACACGATCGATGGTCAAACTTTCCTCACGGAGAAGAACGACGGCGAGAACACCTTGCACAGCGGGACTAACAACTGGTCGTTCCGAACGTGGAACGTCACGTCGGCGACCGAGGACTCGATCACTTTCGCCATCGAGGACCCCGCCAACTCGTCGATGGGCATGCCCGGTCTCGTCGAGGCCAAGGTGACGTATAGCGTGAGCGAAAGCACGTGGAAGATCAAGATGGAGGCCGCCTCGCCCGAGGCCAAGACGCGTGCGTGACGACGCGTGATTTATTCTGCGCCTGCTACGTGCTGACCGAGGAGATAGCCCTCATGCTGACCCAGCACACGTACTTCAACCTCGACGCGTTCAAGAACCCCGCCACGAACAAGATCTGGGACCACACCCTGTACCTCCCCTACTCGCAGCGATACCTCGTCGCCGACGACGCCGCCCTGCCCACGGGCGAGATCGCGACGGCGGCGCCCGGCAGCATCAACGACTTCGCGAGCGAGCCGGGCTTGAAGCTGGGCCACGCCAAGGACGACCCGGCGTTTCCGGGAAACTGCGGCGCGGGCGGCCAATGCGAGGGCTATAACGGTTACTGGCTGATCGAAGACGCCCCCGAGGACGCCGTGGTCGCCACGCTGGCGAGTCCCTTCTCCGGGATCAAGGCCGAACTGCGGACGGATCAGGCCGGCGTCGTGATATACTCGTGCAACTGGTTCGACGGCACGTCTCCGCTGAAGAGCAATCAGGGGTTGGAAGACAGGAGGACGGTGGAGCGAAGCTCGTGCGTCGCGATCGAAGCCCACGACTACGTGGACGGCATCAACCAGTACGTACACCTTAGCACGTTTGGCGGCTCGTTCTGCCGCGGGACTTGCCCGATCCGCAAGCTACCGGAATGCTAACGCACCTCGTAGTCCCGAATGGGGACGCGTCGAAGAGCAGATCACTGGACCGGGAGAGACCTATACGTGGGAGAGCTCTTGGACCTTTAGTGTAATGTAGGAGTTCCTCGCCGGTGGAATTCGCGCAGTGCTCAAACATAGGCGCCGCTATCTCTGCTAGTAAAATCAGATGTGGCCTTCGAGCAGTCCGAACCAGTAATAATGACAATGCCAAGAATATTGTCACCTGTATTCGGTCACCCAGGGCGCGCTCGAACATGTCTCCTGGAACCCGGTCTACTGTATATAATATAGCTCTGACGTCACGGTATGGAATCTGCCTTATGGCTAATACTTGCTCGGAGTCTCAACAAGGATGGCCAAGCCATCCTCCGGGGCCAACAGCGAAAGCCATAGGGACGGGGCCTACTTAGAATCGAGCGATCTTCACAGCTCCGCAGCCGCCCCCTAACGCTATTTTCCTTCTGATGCGAGTAAGCAAGATTGGCGAACCATGCGGACTAACAAGCGAGAGGCGTCCAATCTCCAGAATTAGACTCGTAGTTGGCTGCCTGATCCATTTCCAATTTTCCATCAATGGATACCCTTCTCGTGCCTCCCCACCAGTCTCAAGTCCGATTTTAATGCACGTAGGGACCTCTGCACACGAAAGTCGTTGGCAGACGAATGCATACAAGTTCGAAATTCCCATGAGGCCCCACCGCTTTCTGGTGCAGATATTCCAGAAATCCCATGACCCCTCGTTGGTCCACCTTCTCCCAAGAATTTTCAACTAGGGTCCCCCCCTCCTAGCCTACCCCCTCCTTCGAACCTTGTTGTCGGTGTTCCCGTTAGCGTTCAGGGTTGCGGATGCAAACAATGTTCGGGAACATTCGTCGTGATATCTTCTAAGTGCAATCTTCCAGTGATTTGGAGATCTCTGTGGCATAAGTCATTGCGAAGCGAGTTTGATTGATGACCGCTGATTGTTCGGCTGGTCCGCTGTTGCGCCTTGCGGGTTCGCTCCTAGGGATTCAACGCAGCCAGCAACCACATTTTACAGGGGGGCGCGAGGCGCTTAGGTCGTTCTAGATCCCCAATGATGAAATAATCGTACCAGAAAGCAGTAGAGAGTTGCAATCGTACCCACGTCATCTCTCAAGGCCAGAAGGTCGTCGCTCTAATTAAATGAAGACGAGACGTCATTTGTTTTCGGTGAGAATAAGCCGGCATGACAAGAGTCACGAAGGTGAAATGTACACCCCCCGTCGTCGGCCGAATTGCGCGTACCAAAGGGGAACTTTTTGCGGCCTCGCAGGCTCCTAGGGCTGTTTGTTACCTCTCATGTCAACTGACTTCCAGCCTTCTCGGCCGTACTGAAGAATTAAGTAAATAAGAGGTTGATCGTCTATTACTTCGTAGTCACGAGAGTGAAGTGCGGACCTTTGTTCCTAGGCCTGTGAAGATCTCTAAGGCTTTCCGCCAGGGTATTGGCCGGGGGCTGACGGGACACCGGGGCCTCCCAGTCGGACCCCTCCGGAAGCCTATATTCGTCTAGTAAATGGCCTGATTAGATGGGTAAGTTCTATGGACAAAGCCAAGAGCCTATCGCTAAAGACGGGGAGACGTCCCGGCTTGAAGTCGAGTTGTAGGTATACCTTTTTCGTGGGGGATCGACGTGCTGACATGGCGATTGGGACCCCTGAACGACCCCTAGTGCCACTAACAAGGGTTTTAACGCCATCAGCCCTCCTCAGCCCAGTAACTGATACCTAGGTGTATCTTGACATTGATCTAATTCTGGCGGCGTCGTAATGCGGATGACTCGCTTCGACACCTGCCGCGGGTGACATCATAACCGGTTCAGGGGGACATCCATCGCGGTAAGGCATCTTTCCTGGGGTTAAGTGACGGTGCACGTGCTTGGGCGGCATGAGGTAGGACTCCCCCTTGTTGTCCGTACATAAGTCATCGTTGAGTCTCTATACAAATACCTGCAATATGCCCTCCAAGAGGTCTGATCTACAGAGATCTTTGCTTGTTCCATGATCAGGCATTGCAGGGTTCGAAGCCGCTTATAACATATCGGGCGAATCGTCATCATTCCAGGTTGTGGAGAGAAAGCTTCGGGCGAGCCTCCTGCCTCCATCCCACGTTCAAGCCACAGTGTATCGGCATCGTACAAATTTCCGGATCCCACGTGGCCCCGCCCGGACCCGCGACTCTGGGTCCTTGTTCCTTGCCCGTCGGCGGATGCAACCGAGCGCTAAACGGCTAGAAACCCGCAGCGACGGACACCTTGGCCCGCCTGGCTGAACCCTAAGGTATGGCTAGCAGCGGCCAGTCTCGGGAACCAAGACCCGCTAGTTCAGCGCATGCCGTCCACTATTTGAAGTAAGTAGCGGCTGGGTAAAGGGGTGCCCAGGTGCATTGTGACAAAAAACGGGTTTGGATTTCGGTTCAGCCGATGCGATGCAACAACCACCACCCAGGCTAGCTCTTGTCCAAGTTCTAAGCTGACTAACGATCCTTATGTGATATAGCTACGGCGAAGAAGCCATTAAAATAGCCCCCAGACCACGGATCAATGTGCCATCCGATCCCACGTACAGTCTGCAACGCTTCGCAAACATCCAAGGCCGCCCGGAAGATCAAGTCTGCCGCCCGCCTATCGCTCTGCGCATCCCCCTCACAGAACAACAGTCGCAGCAGCGGATGGCTACGATCTTGGCCACTATTACGAGAGGCCCGGCCACCTCTTAAGAAATGACGGATATTGGGGAACCATTTAGGTGCTCAATCCGACACAATTTTCTAGGGGCCGTCTGATTGACTAACTCACTTTAATAGTGGTTCGAACTATAGAGATGACGCGGTTGCATGGTTCTAAGATACGTTATGAATGACGAAGTATGTTCATTATAAGTGGCGCCTCCTATCCACTTTTAAGTGCGATTGTACAGGGATTTCGAAGACATGCTAATACTGGGAATTGTAGGCGGAAAGGACGAGTACGACATTGGGTCGATGACACATGTGCACTATGGCGTTAGCATCTATCTATTGCTATTTCACGAATTTCGCGTAGCGCAGTATTAACGACTGGTATTGCAAACTAGCTTTCCGCGCTTCATGAAGTATTATCCCGCCATTGGTAGCTTCGCTTCCATTACTTATCTACTGCTGCCATTTCGACCTACGGGCGGTACGCCGGAATAAACTTTTCTTCAAACTGCGATGGCTGCTCGCCACAAACAACGCGTTATATCTAGAACGTATTAAGAATGGTACCGAGAGTCCCGTGCTGCTAAGAATTCCTAAGGAAATATCTGTTAATGGTAACTGTCCATGAGTATTTTGATAATACAATAGAGACTTTATTCATAGGCTCGTGCGATCCGAAAATCTATGGGAAGTAATTTCTCATTAGGTCTTAGCCGTACTAATATGTCTCAGTGCGGCGATGCATTTATGTAAAACCAATTAGTTTCTTAATACCGAACGTAGTTGGGTTAATCCATAATTACGAAATGGACTCTCACTCGATTAGGTATTACACAGAACGAAGGGAGCATCTCTTGGGTTTAGCTACAGGTGCATGTATGCTTGATGGTAAAATTGAATCCTATACCAAAGACACCACCGCTCAAACAGGGGCAACACTACTCGACGAAGGTATGTTGATCGAATATCTAAGCTACGGAAATGGATAGTTCACACACGGACCTACTATCCCATCAGCCGTCTTATAGCTGCGGATTCTTAGGCAGTCCCTTCATATACGAGTACTGCTTCTTGTTTCCCTCAGAATAAGTATCTCATTAATGCTTCATCTGGAAAAGTCGATAGTTAGTACGAATGAATTCCTATGTTCGTATTCCGTCATTTATATTACATATGTATGTACATGGATCGTATGGACAGCACCACCGACACTGCCTTTTAATGCCTGGGGGTGAAGTCACGAGGGTGGCTCATGCCCTCGTCTCGCTTCAAGACTGAGGTAGCGACAGGCGGGCCTGGGATCTGGTAGGACTGCAGGTTGACCCAGATGTCGAGGTCGACACCAGGATCGGTTCTCTGGTAGAGTTGCGTTGCAGGAACTCCCTCGGGCAGGGGACCGGACCCGGAGCCAGTAACCTGAAGGTTGATACACTATCAAGGGGAAGTTAGCAGTTGTCCTCCTATTCAAGATTGGCAACACATGCAGAGTTAACCAGATAAGGACGCCTTAGCCCGGGGACAACAGCTCTCTGGGAGTAGTCACACCTGAAAAGGGAAGGGAAAGACGAAAGGCTTACCTGGGGGTAGAACTCGGCGTCCCCGAGATGCGCCCTGTGCAGACCGAGCATCTCATGGCGCAGGACATAGTTGCCGCTCGGGATATTCTGGGGCACCCGGACGGTGAAGGTGTCGATGAAGCCGTCACTCACGGTCTGGACGCCCTTGTGGACCTCGGTGGTTGCCCACTTCTGGCTGTTCCAGACCGGGGAGTCGGCCATCCCACCCTGGACGAGGCCGCTCTCGTAGAACTTGAAGAAACGGAGGCTGTTCTTGTCCACCCTGTCGCAGCCGGCGTCGCCGCAAGACGCGAGGTAGTGCATTATGGGACCCGGGTGTTCGAACCCGCCGATCGAGTTGAACCATCTGAGCGTGATCTCGTCGCCCGCGTTCACCGGGACCGATGCCCTGGCGTTCTGCGCGCCCTGGTGGCAAATGATATCGGGGTTCCCAAGGCTCCCGATGGGGACCGGGCCTTCGTCCTCGGTGGTGAACTGCCAGGTGACGACCTGGCTGAGGTCCTGGCCCAAGGCCCAGCGCTCGAAGCCGGGGTAGGACCTGCCGTTGACGATAACCTCCCGGACGTGGCCGTGTCCGAGCACCACCGTCGCCGTGGCGGCGAGGCCTAGGAGAGCGGCGCTAAACGAAGGCATTCGTGACAGCCGGGGTGACAGTTGATTTTTAGTTTCGAGCAGTAAAAGGTACGGTTATTGTTATGAATTATTTCTGAATAGATCCGAGATGGTCTTAGGTCAGAGAGTACTGTCTCCAGGGCGGCTGGAACAAACCGGGAGCCTCGAGCGGTCTTTATATACGCCATCATCGTGTCGAGACTCTACGTAGTTATAATGAGTCGATGGTATTTTTAGCCTGTCGGCTGGCCCTGGTTGACCGTTAGTCTCTTGTCAGACCTAGATGCGTTAAGTCAACAGTGAAAAGGGGGCCGCAATACGACGATGATCATCGAGAAAGGAAGCCGTAGCCCCAACTTCACAGGGATCCAGGACCATAGCCCAACGCCGCGTTTCACATCGAATACTTCGTTATGGTCCCCCACTCGTTAAGCGACACCGAGTTCTTCCTTCCCTAACAAGTTCTACCAGTGTGGAGTCTTATTAAATCGGTCTACCCTTGGCGGGACGGGAGTTGGAAGTTGGAACGACTTTTGGAGCCCTCCTGCCAGGAACAGGATCGTGCGAACTAGCGTATAATCCTGGATTCTGACTAACATCCCGATAGAGAAGCTAATCGGCCGCGTCCTCCGCTGGGCCAACGATTCCGTAAGGCTTGCAGAAGACCGGAACTTACCGAGCAACCCGGAACCTTGCCAGTGAATTACTACGCTGTAGCGGCACAACCAGAATACCCAGCCCCCAAAGACCTTGGCGACTATAAATTCCACGCGTACCCCTTGATCCAGTCAAACCACGTTACCTCTTGGCATCTTCAACTTACCTAAGTAGGGTTCCCGTCCAGGGCAGTCCCCGGCGTACAACATCCCATTCAGGCCCGCACTCATCAGACATCGCGTTAGAGACTGCCACCCCCTTGCAGCCTGAGCAAACAAGATCGTCGCATCCAGACGCTAAAGCTAGGGACCTGGCTCATATGGCAACCACAAATGAGGCACGGGACCGGTTTACCGCATTCTTCGTAAAAGCCGACTCCTATTCGCGGGAGTAATACGTGAAAAGACAACTTATCCTGGGTTTATAAATAAGTGCGATCACGACTTGAGCTTAGGGAGGGGCAGCATAGCTTGTGCTACGTAATGCGGACATTAATGGAAAGTGAGATTAGTATATGTTACGAAAAGCACAGCCACCTCAGTTAGTTAGCTTACAATATGGTAAACACCTAAGCCCTTTAAAACATATATAGCATAAGCTTATAAGATACAATTATAAAATCTAACAACGAAAATTTTCTTAGCCCACATTCGACCCTCATACGTCTCCATGTACGACATAATGGAAGATATATCATAACTTCTCTCGCATTCAGAACCGGTTGTGAAATCGTGAATATGTTTAATACAGTAAAGCCTGAAGCCCTTAATAAATTTTGAACGCTACGAATGTTCCCTGGATCCAAGGTCGAACCCATATCCTATCCCACCAAGAACGCCAGCTACACGACTGTCATGACGACGCATTACACGAATTATAATACCAAGTAAACGCCCAAACGACCGCTGACAGGCCCGCCTCGATATTTCCGGTCTACGTTTTCGACTCTGAGAGCACTCAGCAGGCGTTGATTAAAGGGAGCAGATTTTTTTTCTTTCCCCTATAGCTCTGACGGAGGAGCCGAAGAGGTGCACGGCTTTAGGCCGCGAGGCGTCGTTGGTGCACATGTCGAGTCCGGTCGGCCAACGGGATATCCAAACTGTAAGGCTGCCGAAATCGAGACTCATACCCGCCGAGGGGAGTCCCAAGTCATTCTATCCGACTGGGGGCGACTAACAGCAGTTACAACAATTTTTTTGGTAGTTCGTGTTATCTCGTTACCTAGGAAAGAAACTCTGATGGATGACACATACTTAGAAAGCTGTCAGTGTGCTCCCACTTCGCTCTTCATCGGGTAAGTAGCCACGTTCCTTCGATATGCTTCTTTTGTGGGGTTTAAGGCGGGTGTAGCGGACGGCTCAGCATGGTTCTGGGGGCCTGGGTTAGCAGAGAGAAATCGAAACTAAGGGTTACGGTGAGGAATAGTCGAGTTGACCGTCATTGGCCCGGCTTTTATAGCTACCTCGGAGGTTGTCGGCTCATTTCACGACAAAACCACCGTGCCGCTAAACCTAAAATAAATCCGAGTCGATACTAGGTGACACCCCTGTGGCGTATATGGGGAACTGTTCCGAAGCCGGCCGCTTGGGAACCAGGCGGTGTTGGGGCAATCAACGGCCACTCCCGGGATTCTCGAGGGGACCAGAACTAGGACTCAGCCTAGGGGGTTCTAAATATATTCTTCTTGCGCTGCCATAGTTTCTTCTGTTTCCTGTTTGCCATTTTTGCACGCAACGAACAGGCTGAACGGAAGATCGCCGGCCGACTGTGAGTTATAGAGGTGTTGGTCGGGATAGGAAAGAGCTCTGATAGAAGCTGACTACAAAACCTGATTCTAATGTTCCTACATCGCGTAAAAGGGATAGTCCAGGTTTACACTTCGAGGGCTGAGCATGCTGTTGTGTTACGCAGATCTTATTCAGGCGCAACTTAGCAGCGAACCGGCAGCTCCGAATGAGTGTATATGGAATTCGGCGGTAAGGTGACTAACGCAATCCCCGAAGCGCCTGTGCTTGCGGCCATGTCCCTAGTTCATCAAGCACATTCCAGACGGAAACATCGTATCCGTGGACCCCATCGACTGTTACTATCAACAACGCCGCTTCCCGGTAGAACCTTGCGCCAGTGAAACAAGGCCATTCAGCTTTTCGGCTTCAGACGTTTCTCAACCCATATTTCCATCAGCCTCGACGAGCGCAGAGCAAGCGATTTGGCTTCGTCCGCTGTGGCCTTTTCGGCTTCCTCCCTGAACCTCTTCAGCCAAAACAGCCACCTGTCCGATCGCAGCCCAGCCTTGCCATCGTAAAGAGACCCGGCGCGTAATGTTCGCTCATCCTCCTTGCTCAGTGTCGGATCAGGTGTCCGGACGATCGACTCTGCGAGTATCGGACCTGAATACTCGATATACATCGCTGCCGTAACGAGGTCACGGTTCAGAGCGTTGGGGGCTTTTGCACTCGTATCTTCCTCCAGCGCATCGCGCAGCATCCATACGACTTGGTTGGTATAGTCGACGACGCCCGCGTTAATCAGCTTCGCCGAAAAGGCGTGAAACCTAACCCATTCTCTATCGATAACGGCTTGCTCCTCTTCCTTCTTAGAGGTCGCTGGTCCATTCAAGCGTTCACGGAACGCCGCACCCAGAACCGGGAGGTCGATCCAAAGGCGGCTCTTTATGCTACGTTAGCGATTTTCCTCTTCTCCGCTAAACTTAAGGATTCTAAACTCACATCCCAGACTCGCAAGCCCGTGTCGGGTAGCAGTGTCAATTCTCTCATGACCTTCACCAGTTTATCCATGGCTGGATGATCATGGGGAATCTGAACCGCGATGTTGATTATATCGTTCCACAACGAGAAGAAGAACTCATCGCCGAGTGTGTTGCTGCCATCTGCCGGCTCCGGGACCAGCTTCGAGACGGCGACCGCTGCCTGGGCTGCCGTTGCCGAGCTTTCCGGCACGATGTAGTCGTTGAAGATATTGAACACATTCGCACTTATGCGCGCCTTTCCTTGGGCGTCCGTCTGTTTTAAGAAGCTAGTCATTTCGAATAAAGGCGTGATTGGTATCCGTGAACGACTCTGGCAAATAATGATATCCTGGGCCTCTTGAGCCGTACAGCCGTTGCTTCGTATTCCGCCCTTTGACGTCATCAGCGCAACTGATTAACCAGATGAGGAGTCCCGAAGGCAGGCGGCATGATATAGCCATGTAATTGGATCTTCGCTAGCTTCTACGCCATCCCCACATCGGGGACGGGCTTGCCCTTCTTGCCCCCATGATCATCGACACTGTGCTCAACGTACTGTAACCAGACGGATTTCTGTTTTCGTAACAGGCAGGACAGGCCAAGATTCGAACCGTATGCCCGAAGAAGAAAGTGGACAATCCCATGGTATCGCCCTTTTCTGAATTAAGAAGTACAACTTAACGTCCGTCAGGCAGCGCTAGGTCCCGCTGTGGGTTCTCTAATACCTACCTAAATTAAGGCCGAGGCCCGCTTTTAACCCTAAATGCTAAAGTTGTCATCCTCGACAATCATTGACTGTTGTCGACTATTGATGTTCCATCAATGGCCACAAACACCTTATATATTCTCGAGAGGAATGGCGAATTGGTAGCCTAACGTTCAAGTTTCTCCGGAAACGTCTGTAGTCAAGTACTGCCATCGCGTTGTTCTGGGTTTGCCGTCTAGACGCACCCAGCTTGATTTGCCTTCCTCGCGCAAGTATCACTTCGCGGAGCCGCAGGGCCCTCCCCCGTCCCATTCTATGAGCCCAGCAGAGATGCGGCCGTCTCGTGGAGCCAGTTGCGTTACATACTTCTCAGTGCGGAAATGGTCGAGCAGCTTGGAAAGCCCTGTTCGAAAGGCATCAGATAATGGACGAATCTCGGTTACTGCCAGGCTCGGAGATCTTATAAGGCTGTTGTGTCCCAAGCAAGAAAATAAGGTGTTTAGCCTTGAATGAGAATTATAATGGAAATGCAAATAGTCTGGAGGATGGCACATCGCAAGCTGCAAGTACAGCATGATCCCTGTTCCGCAAGCCTCGCCCATTTTCGGTGGCCGTCAAGTCCGATTGACCAATACTCCTAAGCCTCCTCCTAGGCAGTGAGATGGTGGCGTAGCCAGACGATCAAAACTTATTACTCTCATTCTCAACTGGGTTTGGATGGAAAAACTGGGGTAGGGGGTCCACACGTGGCATGCGGTGATACAGCGAGCAATTAGTCCTAGCAGCTGACGCTGAGCGATTGCGATTGCTCCATTGGAATCAGAATTGATGGATGACGCCACATGTAAGTTGGGCAGCATACGATTGTACATGCAATTACGAGTTGGTAACTCAGCCCGAACTTCTAGCAAATCACCTCTGGCACTTGAATTGCGCTGTAGGAAGCGCCGAAAGTAAGTTAGGGAAAAGACATGGTAACGCAGCATCAATGCATCAATGCATCAATGTATTCTTAGGGGTATCAAGTTACGATAACGGGCCTCCTTTCCTTTCTAAGCGCGCTCGCCGAATCCAAAGAGGGTATTGTCCGCGCCGCACTCCCAAACACCGGAAGGGGGGAACAAATCTAAAGAAGAAGATAGAAAGGGATGGAAAAAATGTATAAAGGCAAAAACACCAAAGCCTTTCCCCAGAACCCAGAAAGGACGTCAAGCTGAAGAGACAATACCCAGGCAGATATGACACATCCGGCGTGGATCCAGTATAACGTACAACTACGGTCGCCTCGTCCCCCACTCCTCGAGTGCGGTGACCCCATTCCATCCTTCGCCCAGCTGGCCCGCAAGGATCCCGCAACACGAATGGAGGCGGGCATACAGGTGGGTGTCGTGTGTGGCCGCCTCTAGGGCCTGCTTGTTGGCTTCGAGGGCGTTTAGCCCGCTCGCGCTGCGCACGTAGATGCTAGCGCCGAGCTCGATCAGCTGGCCCAGAGCAACCTTCTTGCCCAAGCGGGCGGCCATGTACAGGGCCGTCTCCCCATGGCGGTTGCGGGCTTCCATTTTGGCCCCGGCCTTGACTAGCATCGTGATGATTTGCCTCAGGTCCTTGTCTTCCTTGGTCCCGTCGGGGATATGCTTGACGAACGCCATCAACGGCGTCTGGCCCGTCTTGTCGTAATGGTTGACGTCGACCCTGGCGTCGATGAGCCCTTCGAGCAACTCCAGACGGAAGCTGAGAGGGCACTCCTGGAGCTTGGGTTCCATGTCGGTCCCGAGCTTTCGCTTCAACGAAGGATGCCGGGCGTGGTCTTGGATTGACAGGGTGCCGAGTACGACCTCCGCGAGACAATGAAACGCGTTCCGGCCGTCGGAATCTTCCGATTCGGGGTTCTGTTGACCGTCGACGCGGACGGCGTCGTTGACGATCTTGAGCAGGTCTGTGTTGGAGCGTATGCGCGCGTCTCCCGGATTCTCGGTCGAGATCGTAAGCGCGGTAGGTCTTCCGGAGTAGAGCCTGTGGATCGCGATCGCTCGTCGGAAGAGCCCCGCCGAGCGGGAATCCATAGGTTTGCGGCCGAAGGCGTCACGTCTGTTAAGGCTCTTGATGTCGAACAGATACGCCAGCTCCCTGATCCGGTCATGGCTCACTCGGTTCTCCCGGAGGAGGTGGAAGAAGCTGCGCCCGTAGACGTCGGTTGCGAGGGCGTCGAATCGGTAACGGCCGAGTGCGATGAGGAGCTCGCTCAGGGGCGAACCTTCTTCGTACCAAGATCGGTTGAGAACGTGAAGAAGCGTCTGTCCGGCGGTGTTCCTAGAGCGGATCGTCGCTTGGAGTTGCCCAGACGCCTGCATGACGTAGTCGAAAAGGACCTGTTGAGAGTACCTGGCAGCGATGAAATGGAACGCGGTGTTTCCGAAATGATCCGTAGCGCCGAAATTCAAGCCGCGGAGGTCCCCAGGACCCTCTAGCCTCGCAGAGCAGTGGCCCTTGGACGGCCACAGGTTCGGAGCCGACAGCACTTCGTCGGCTACCTTGCACGGGCCGCCGTTACTATCCTCGGATGACGTGGTCGAGAGGTGCTGCATGAGGTCCGTGTTCAAGAAGTCGCCGGGGACTATGAGCACGAGACCCCTCGAGCCTTCTTGACCGGGCCAGGCGGGGAACGACGGGGATGTGGGGGAGGCGCCGGCATCGGCGTCTTTGGGGATTGTACACCGTTTTATGAGGTGGAAAGCCGCCCTGACTTCGGCCGGGGTCGCGTCTCTCAGTCGCGCTCGGAAGCTGCTGGTGATGCTCAGATCCGTCGAGTTGGTCAGACCACTGTCCTGACGTTTGGATCCCTGTCCTCGGAAGGTGCCCGAGAGGAAGCGAGGCATCAACGAAAACGAGTTCGCCCGCCCACGCCGGTCTGCCGCCGGTAGGTCGGAAAGGGGCTCATGTGTTAAACATAGGTCCGCATCGGCCAAAACCTGATTTGGTCGGGCTAGCGTGGGCGCATCCGACTCCGCAAACGAAGGGCCTCGCGACGGATCAAGGGTCAGACCATCGAAATCGTCAAAGTCGTGCATAGTCGGGACGGTAAGGCAGTTGGCCGTGACGTCGTTCTGGGCCGGCTCCTCTTCCGCTGCAGCTGGTCCCTTCCTGCGCTTCGGCTCGCGACAGCCGGTTCTGAGCCCGGCCATGCGCTTATCCTGATCCTCGGGGGTCTTGGGCTTGATCCACCTAGGATCGTGCCCCAGCAGGGTATGCAGCCACTTGTTGGCAGCTTCCTTCCTGCGGGGCCAGCCGTCAGCAACGCTCAAGACGACGACGATAGAATAGAGTGGCATACCCCGGTTTCCAGGCATGGTCTGCCAACACGCTTGTGATCTTCCTGACCGGCAGAGTCGTATAAACGTAGAGGCGTATCAACCTGCGCGTCCGCTCATCTGTCCAATCCTTTGGTCGCCCTCCACGGTGGTTACCAGCAGAAGTGTTGGTTGTTGTCGGCGAGGCTCCGTCCATCGCGAATACTATGGCGGGGTAAGTAAGGAGAAGGGAACGCAATCGAGCGAGTAGTCTGGATCTAGTTGGAAGGTGCCCCTGCCCGGCGGTAGAGGTAAAAGAGAACAGAGACAATTGACCATCTCGTGCGAGGCCAGTGGTTAGATATGATAAAGGGTGGTGGGTAGGACGATCGGCCAGACAAGCTAAGCGCGTAGGGTAACGTCCTAGGCAATACGTCGTGGGAGGGCACCGTTGGGGGGCCCAGCTAAGGCCGGATTAGGGGCAGGGAGCAGGACAGGGGTTTATGGCTGATAGGGTGTCAGGGTCCCAATTCTTCCCCAGCTGCCGCAGATCCCCACAAGTGGACAGGGCTCAGTAAGGACTCGGTCGGCTCTGCTTGAAGAATTGTTACTGTGGTACTCCGTTCTTTTCTGAATGAGGCTCTTTTGAAGTTTCGTGAAGCGACTCGCGAAGGGGATAGAGGTGGTAGAAGCCCGTGCAATGCACAGGTCTCAACCTGCCACCACAGATTCTTAGAGCACTCGAATGTCAAGCCGTAGAGGATTGAGTGTTTTCTTGTTGGGCCATTTCTCGACCGCATCGAAACAAGGAGGCAGCAAAGTGTTTGGGTTACTTTCTCTCTCTTAAGGTGTTTCATGTTCTCGCGAGCGAGAGCCTGGACCCTTCGTACAAAAAGAGGCCTCGGGGACAGGACAGGCACCCCAACCGAGCAATCTAAAGTAGGCTGACTTGACATGACGGCTTCCAGATACGAAAGACGACATGCAGTGTCCAGTAGAATAGCGAATGACGTCTGACCATTGCTGAAGATTGATTTAAGACTGCGTTGAGGCTATGCTGCCGATGTTTGTGGCTGTTCGTGCGCCCTTGTACCCAACTAACTGGGCTGTGCAGCCAGTTGTCATGCTGGCGCGCAAGTGTAGAAACTTTGATGATTTTGGAATCGACAAACCGTATCCTGGATGGACGGGCCGAACCTCGTTGCGGACCACTGCGAACTATTATGTACCTACGCAAAGGGGTAATACCAGGCAATGCGACTGACGGTAAGTTGGCAACCGATCAGTGGCTGCTAATCTCCCCCCGCCAAGAAACAAGTAGGCGGAGGTCACATCAAGGCGACCATGCGCGCGACTGCGCAGCTTTACAATGGCCATCAGGCGCCTACGCAGTCCTTCTCCTCGTTGTCGCACTGAAGCAACTGACTTATGTAATCACTCGGAGCAACTGACCGCCTTTTTATGTTGTTATCTGTCGTGTTATCGGCATGTCGCTGTCGACGATACTTCGACTATATCTCGGTGAATGTAGCATATTCTTCGAAGTTGACGCTATCTTAACGTCGCTATCTCCGAACTAACGCCTCTCTCGTATACAAGGCGCTACTATATTGACACGACCCGGAGCCGGACATAGCTGAGATGACATTTCGCATTTAAGCTATTCAAAGAACATTACACATTCCGAATACTGAACTCCCATTTCCGCCGTCCCTACGCGGGGTGGTCTTCTCTTGGCCGAGCTTACACCTAAGTGTAGTGAGAAGCATTGCAATCACATCTGCGTACGCAACAACGACCGCTCTATGATTCCACTCAATGCAGACCTAGTCGGCCAAGTCCAAGGTACAACCGACGTTTCTGAAAACGCAGAACCGGGAGAAACAGGGTGGTAAAGATCTGCCGGTATGCACGGGTACTCGTTCCTCACACTTTTGGGGCCTGCAGTCCCGACGCTACCACGTCACCCACCCTACAAGCTTTCGCTATCTGGCGGGCAGCATTAGGAATGTTCAATTTTTTGGACAGCGACGTGTACTCTGTATTTTACCTCATCGTCGGCGGATCGGCGGCGCATCGGTGGCTCGGATTGTTTAATAATTGAGCGGCCGGGCTTACTATTACCGTGCCTACACAGGCTACTACCGGCCGTGATCCCCCATAACTCTGAGATGCAGGATGCTAGGCAGAGCTTGGCAGATTCATAATAGTATTTCTACATCAGTTGTAGGCGTGAAGACAGTTGGATTTTTCGACTTGCTCGTGAGCTAGACCTAGATACGCAGGGGGTAGCACGGCGCGGGGTCTGTGGAGAGATGTAGCTCGGTACGAGCTATGATTTCATAGCCACCACGATTTGTTAAGTATAATAAGGTCACAGAGTGATAGGATAGGGGGGAGCTTTAGTGGTCAATTCGTCATGGGTAACTGAACATCGGGGTGGCTCAACTATCACAGCCAGTGCCGGGGGTCGCAAACGTGCGATCTCACGATGCGAGTTACATGAGTTGATAACCGGCGGGATGTGAAAGAGGGGGGAATACCTTCCCAACCCCTCGGCGGGAAGGTCGATTAGGAGAAGAGGGCACGCGAATCGCGCCGGCGGGGAGGCTACTAACCGCCGCCACGACTGTGTCCGCAGCTGCGTACCCAGACTAGTCGGGTAGCGTAAACTGCATATAGCTACCTGTGTATTCCACGTGCAGGGCCCGCATAGAGCTACCGGTGGTTGACGAATCTGACCGCATATGTACGCATGCAGCCCGCGGGTGCTTGCATTTGGAGACTAGACGGAATAGGAAGAAATGGGAAGAAAAGGGAGTTCCAATTGACTTAATACACTTTCCCATTGGGGAACGCATCGCAGTCGAAGGCATAGGCGTCCAGAAGGCACGTATTCCACACCATATCCGCATGGAGATATTCGCCACCCTAGGGCGGGCCTGCATCTCTTTTCAGAAGCATAAGCGACGCGATTCAGTTAGGCGCTCGAAATGTAGAATCTATACTAGACCGCTGGCGTTTTTTCTACTTTCAGACGCTTACATGTCTGAGTCTCGGAGGTTGAGCCGCATGGCGTATAAAGATGGCGGTCGTCGCCAGGAGAAGTGGAGGATGGCGTAAAAGTGGTGATTTCAGTACCTCCTCCTGGTTCCTTCTACGGATGCCTTCTCGGGATATTGTGACATAGCACTGTTGATATAACACCGATATTGTTGCAAGTCACAGTCCAACACCAATACCTGATACAGTCTCGGCCCATCGTCCCATCAGTCAACGTCAAGCAACTCGTCAAGCGTCTCGTCAAGCGTCTCCTCAAGCGTCTCCTCAAGCGTCTCCTCAAGCGTCTCCTCAAGCGTCTCCTCAAGCGTCTCCTCAAGCGTCTCCTCAAGCAACTCGTCAAGGAACTCGTCAAGCATATCGTCAAGCATATCGTCAAGCGCCCTGTTACGCGAACATACCCATCAAGCAAAGCACTTACTCCAAGCCGTCATGCCACAGAACAAGCCCAGGTATGTCCCCGCCGTCGCCGTCCATTAAGACCTTTGACCGAGGGCTAACTTAATCCGCGAAGCTCGTCGCGGGGCCACCCCTCGTCCTCGTTCCAATCCGCGCTGGGACGCGTGCCGGCGGGCGGGAGCAGGGTCGCCGACTACACGAGCCAGAGCAACTCGGCGGAGAAGTTCTGGGTCACCGGCCAGCCGAGCGGGCGGTCCGAGTCCTCGATGGCGCGGGACATGGCGGCGTGGGATGCGCGGTGGACGGCTGCGGGACGTCGGTAGTGATCCCCATCCGGGCTCGACCGGAGCGGGACCGACGGGGATCGTCTCCCTTTTCAAAGGCCCACAAATCATGGGCGCATTGTATATTAGTGTAACTGGGATAAGAGACTCGTGGGCGGGAGACAGTTGCAGAGATTTTGGTTGTTAAACCCCGCCTTTTGATTTGTACTTAGAATAGATGGCCCACAAGCCTTGGCGGAATTCTCCAGCTGGCACCCCGCATCTCCGCTCTTATTGCCGCTCCGTTTTCAGTCTTCATGGGCCGCGCAAGTATCACCGCGACGTGCGACGCAGATCCTTCCTCAACTCGTCCCAATCCATCAGTCCAACTAGCCCTAAGAGGTTCCCAGGTGCTATTCACACTCTGAAGGGCGCTGTTCTAAAGGGCGAGGCGACCGGCTCTGCGTAGCACGTCGAGGGGAGATGCAACCTATCATTGACGTCCATAGAGTGATAGCAACGTAGGTCGATCAACGCTCAAGGGCGGTCTCGATCATGGAGCATTGTTATTCGTTGAGCTCTTGTAGTTAGAGTACAGCTAGCGCGACGACCGGCGACTGTATTCAGCCACCCTGTACGCCCGTCAAATCCTATGATACAGTCCGTCAGCTTCCAGGTAAACTCCGGCAGCAGAACGCATGCTATGCTCTCTGCGCATGTATTAATAACATCGATCGACCGTCTTTCCTGACGCAAAATCTCGACGCAAAAGAGGGTCTCAAGCATCCACCGAGCCCAGCGGTGGTTCCCCGGGATCGACGCCAGTCTCCCCGGTGAGGATCTCGTTCAGCGTGGTGCCATCTCGTAGATAGACCCACCCGCCAGTACCAGTGCCTTCTTTCTGATCCTGACCGTCGCTAACGATCACATAGTCGAAACGCTTCGGGCCGGAGATGGGGGATGAGAGCCATATCTGCTTGTTCGGGGGCTGCTTGTTGATGACGTAGGTTCCCAGCGCACTGATGTTGATATTCATGACGCCGGCCTAGAAGCGGAGGAGATGTAAGCAGTGGACGGGAACCGAAGTAGTGGGAGGGGAAGCTAACACTGTATTCGACGTCCAGATCATCGCGCTCCTCTTGAGCCGTCTCGAACTTGTTCAGCAGGTTGTCCAGATACTCGTCGGATAACTCGTGATACTGCGCATCAGTGATCTCTGCGGGCTTGACTCGATTGAGAACGTCCGGCGAGAGAGGTAATGCGCAGTGCGGGCTCGTCGAGAAGGAGGAGCTAGAGGCGACCGGCCTGTAGGAGATCGCACGTGTTCGGGAAGAGACGAGAGCTCGAACTATCGCACTACCACTGTGTCCATTCACCCTGAGCCCTCGGTTGGCTAACCGGCCGAGTCTCGCGATGTTCGTTCTGGTCATGGCGGCTCGGAATGTAGTCGCAGGCTACGGAGTTCCGTAGTTTATCAAGACCGATGGAATGCCGCTTGTCTTAGCACTGAGGTGTCAAGCCTAGAACGGAGCCGGCAGTGCACTATGGAGATGATGAGGTAAACGACGATCAAAGCGACAAGGAGACAGACCTTGTTTGTGTTGGTATGTATGTAATAGTAATACCTGGAGACGCCAATGAGAACCTTGACGAAAGCTCGGGGGCGAGGGTTGCGTGCGAGGTCCCCAAGTGCAGGCACCGTGTAGCTGTGCGTCGGCCTCTGGGGCTACCCCGCTAAGGTGGGGCCCCGAGGGATGGCCCAAGCTCCTGTCCTCGGCCACTAATGGCAACTAATCGTACTAAGGTCCTACGTCGCATCCATCACCACGTGGGTTCTCGTTTCTTTGGACAACATCATACAGTTGGAGATTCCCTACAAATTGCGATAGCAGCCTATTTACGTTTCACCATCCACGCAGGTTCGTCCAACAATACATTTTTTAAGCTTGTATATATGCGGTGATACCCAGTCATTTTCAGGCCCTCTCGCTCGCCGTGTCTCGACGGGGATAACAGGCGGTGACTAGGTACAGAGGCAGTTGACTTGCTGCGGCCGGAATCATCAAGCAAAATGGCCTCTCTGTAAAGTATGGTGTGTGGATGGCAATTTCGAGAAGCTTGCGATCATTACCCTCGATGCTGTCAACAGGCATAGTCCAGTACTTCATTAGACGCATTCTGTTACTGGCTATTGGTACGGTAGGTTTTGGTTACCTAATGGGGTGCCTAAGTTACATCACGACATGTAGAGGCCGGGAGAAAAACAGTTCCTTGGTTAAACTCAACTTAGTGAGCAGTCAAGGGGTAAGAAGACTCGCAACTGAGATGCATACAAGGAATCATCAGAGTGGAAGGGGTGGTCACAGTAGGGTGCATCAGCAGCACCGAACCATCCTGCGAGCCAACCACAACACTCTCGCTGAGGCTGACACCAATTTTTCTTTTTCTTTTCTTTTCTTTTCTTTTTTTCTTTTTTTCTTTTTTTCTTTTTTTCTTTTTTTCTTTTTTTCTTTTTTTCTTTTTTTCTTTTTTTCTTTTTTTTTTTGGGCGTCCATTTTAGCTTCATTTAAAGATCTTCTTTTCCTCTTTCACGTTATTTTTCTGTGTTCTCGGTACCCGTTCCAGGTGTGCTACCAAGAAAATGTACACGCAACGCCCTTACGGCCGGCCCTTAAAGAAAGTAACGGCAAATCGGAAGTTCGCGGAGCAGATCACTGGATTTCCATGCTCGTTGTCGACGTAGACATTGCTGAGGTTGACTTTCGACAACAAATAATCCCTCGCGATGGCCTCCTGCTGGATCGTGACGTCCCCGATGGCCCGTATGACTTCAGCCCCGGACTCCTTGGTGTCGTACGCTTGCTGGGGCGCGCCGTCGAGCACCCAGTGTTTGAAGCCCCTGAGCGGCCCGGATCCGTCAAGCGCCTGCACCGTCGCCGCGCCGTCGCAGCCGCGGATGAGGGATACGTCGCCCCAGCCGCCGAAGTCATCGCCGATTGGGAAGGAGAGCTCGACCCATGTACCGAGGAGCTGGGGCCGGCCTTTCAGATGTGTCTCGTCGGTGCCGCGGGTCACGCGGCCCTGGAAGCCGGCGGGTAGGGACACGAATCGGCTACCGCAGGCGGGCATGGAGAGGTACGCGTACGGGATGCTGTCGCAGCTGTTCCAGTACAAGTAGAAGCTGCGCTCTTCGTCGTCTTGATTCATGAGCTTGATGCCGGGGCCCGGGGCTTGTTCCTGATCTTGGTCGTCGTAAGCGAGGCGAGTAGCCTGCTGCGGACAGGTCCATGCGATTTCACGTGAGCTAATCTTGTCGTTTCTCGCCTCCGGAAGGCTTTCTGTGGGGCTGGCCGGAGACACCGTGGCCCGTCTGACACTTGCATCGACATCGCGCTGGCGGGAAGGTGAGACTTCGACTTCGAGTTCGGCCGTCCTGATGCTGCGGGATGACGCTGCAGGCACTGCGGCCAGTAGACCAACCACGATACGGAATAATTGGAACATGTTGAGCTGTTCAACTCTTCTGGAGGGGAGAAATACTGACTGAATTCGAGACCTAACCAACAGGAAGACGGTGAGCGGCTGAATGCTTCGAGATTCGAGGGTGATACTGTGGTCCTCTGGTCTATGTTGGGCGTTCGATAGGTCAGGGCTGATAACTCCTTATATGTAACCACGTTTCAAGTCCTCCCACAGAATGCCACGACATATTTGAGTAACAGATCCATAGGGTGGGACATCTGGCTCTTTGAGCAAACACCCGGTAGGTGGCTACGTTGCGCTCTGCGAAGGAAATGCGAGCGTGGTCTGACGGCACGATTACGAAAAGAATCATAGTTCGGATGAAGCTGTGATTGTTAGCGAACAGGAGGCGACGTCCGACTTGCCCAATCGATGTGGTATAGGTCACGCTCGACCAAGTTACCCAACAGGGAGAAAGCCATTTGCGCATTGGTCTAATGAAGCCGTGCCTGGCAGGAGAAACAAACATGTCGTCCGATACTGCCGTGCTTTAGGGACACTGCCCACCTCCACAAGGTCACGAGCTGGCTAACATCTTCAGTAAAAATGAAACCTTAAGGCCAAGTGGCCCTAATATGGACGTGAGGAGATTCTACTCGCCTGTCCTGGACGTCGTATTCATGCCTTTGTGCAGAAACATACGTTCCCTCAGGCTTCGACTCAATCCTCGGCTCCCGGCCGTGGCCCCTTAAAGGTCAGATATCGGCACCCTTGAGGTCCGGGACCCTTCACTATTTGCCATCCGCTCTCTTCAGAAACACCAAGGTAGGCTTCCAAAGGTCGGTAGTTGTTCTAAATAGGTTATATAGACTCTCCACGAGGGGGTCCGGGGATCTTGGGACTGAAATTAAGTCGGCAACTGTACGCCGAAGTCTGGGAAGAAATAATTTCGGAGTCGGGGATCCATAGCCATCGCATTCTAAGGGGACGTTGTATTCGAGGTGGCTTCCCCTTAAGTTGATCCTCCAGCCGGCTCTATACGACTCCGTCGACAGAGAAAATTGCGGAGCTGCATTGCATGCGATGTGTCGAGATATTTAGCTAAGGGGGGCAGCACTGTACAGCCACATTCAAACCTATCCTTGCCCTGCGGCCAACGTGACACGACCGGCGTAATATACAATTTGGTTTGATATTACGAGACTTAGTAATAGTCTTATCTGTAGACAGACACGCGCCGTGTGGGCAAGCCCCTATCGGCTGTTATATACCTGCTTCGCGAAAACTTGCCCACTGATGCCGAATGACCCAATTCCCGACCTGTCAGCCCACTGAATTCTATGCGACTGCCACGACGAATAACAATAATCTGCGTCTACACTAAGCGCCTTAGTCCCAGCGCTGCGATGGGGTGCCGTTAGGCGTACGACTCTGATGGGAAGGGGTGTACGTGTATTACTTCAATCGGTTTATGAATCATAATGGATCAGCGACGCCATGTGGGGCCTCCTGCAACGCTGGTCAGGCGAGTGACAAGTTACAGTACTGATATCAGTATTTTTCCGCTGATTTTATTGGTCAGATGAGCGCCAAGCTGGTGATTGAACCAATCAAATCATTAGAAATATAGTGATATCAGTACAGTAACTTGTCACTTCCTTGACGCTGGTTGAGAAGTAAATGGAAACAGAAACAGGTTGGCCCCTGTCTGGCCCCGGGGGTCTCTGCGATCCCTCTGAGATCCCTCTGAATCATTTTCACTCATGCTTAATCCATGGGGAGTCGGGTTGACTTGGGCCCCTTCCAGAGGACCTGGCGTTAGCCTTCGCGCTCGCAACGTCGAGATGCAGCTTACGGAGACTGCGCGAAAGGAGAACGGGGGAATCATGGGGAGAGGATGATTCATTTCGATTCATATCCTGTCAACAATGAGGAATGATGATGGATGTAGAGTAGATGAACGTCTGTAGGGTTTAAGAGTATATAGAGGCACAAATGAGGATTCCGAGGCGAACGCCTCTCAACCTGAGCGGTTAAGATGCATGATGTGTCTATAATCCGTACCCACCATGTGTGATTAAGACTCGGTTGTAGGTGGCATTCTGCATTCAACGACCCTACGCATCACATACAAGATGACAAAATTGTTCCCTAAGCCGAACATCAATTCTGCTCACGCGCAACGCGCAATCACATGAGAGAGCATCACGAGCCGACATCGTCTGAGAAACAAGCAACTACAATAAATTAAACATAACGTTCAACCTCTACATACAGATCCGATTCTGCTAACCCTTCGTATCCGTCCCAGTAGATCCCGATTTCAGCTGCAACATGCTCCTGAGCGCCGCAGTCTCGGCCTCTTGACGCGCGAGCCGGATGCGCAGGGCGTCGCGCTCCTGCTTCACCACGGTCAGCTCCGACTCGAGCTCGGTGATGCGGTCAATGCGCTTCTGCCGGTACTTGCGGGCGGCCTCGTTGTTGCGCTGGCGCTTGATGGCGGTGACAGGGTCGACGGGAGACAGAGAGCGCTTCTTGCCCCGGGGCTGCTCAGGCGGGGGGGCCTCCTGGGATAGTGACGATGAGGGTGCAAGCACGGTCCGATCTAGAGGTTCGGGTGGCGTTTCTGGTTCTGGGGGAAGAATCTCCAAAGGAGGGCTGGGGGTGAGATTGTAACTAGGTGGTGTGACTTTACGATGCGCTACGTTAGTCCAGGAGGGGCCTGCATGCGTAGATATGCGTACGTACTGTTAAGATTTTCATGGCATATATCGTTCAATGTATCTCCGAAGGAGAACAGTTCGTCGGATCCAACCGAGCCCGAGAATGGCCAGTCGGCTCCTCCTACTATTCCTTCTCCAAAGATATCATTACCCACGTCTCCTGCACCGTACAGTAGCCAATCGCCGGTCAAGGGACCAATTGAACCATTCGGGGTCGAAAGCAAGTCCGCTGGTCCTGGAGCAGAACAAGCACCCCAAATGGCCGGGCCGGCGAAGTTAGCCCAGCTCGGATGAAGCGAAGAGCTGGTAGGCTGGGCAGAAGAAGGCGGCGGTCCGGATACACATGGCGGCGGTGAAAGTCGCTGCGGCCACTTCGATATAGTAAAAAGGCCTCTACCCGAGGCCTGGGGGGAACTATAGAGACAAGCGAGGGAAATTGGGTGCGAGCGCCGTCGCTTTGATCAACGGCGCGGTCCGAGTAGAAACGTGTTTTCCTACTACGAGGTAGGTAGGCATACGGTTGAAGAGGAGGAAGGGAGGAAGGGGGGAAGATGCGGAGAGAGGGAAGCTGAAATAAGATTGGAAAATGTGGCTGTGGATATGGTTGTGGCTGTGACTGAAACTGAAACTTGCGGTGTGGCTCGTCATTTGGTGCTTACTGGGGAGCCCCCGTCATGGTCGAAGGGAAGGTAACGTCGAAGGGGGCCCGTGCTTCTAATAACACTCCCTGGTGTGACTGTATGTACCTACGTCGGCGGTGTTTTCCCTTCCACCCCACCAGATCATCGCCAGCTTCACCAACAAAGGCTGGCCTCGACGTAATCGCAAGCCATAGATGTCTAGAACGGCCGACCCAATATGATCAACGCCGTGTTGGTCTTCAACGGCCAAGGTCAGCCTCGTCTGACCAAGTTTTACACTCAGCTCGTATGTCACTGGTTTGATACAAGTTCGATCATCGCGACATATTAGGAACTAAGAACACGGAGCCGAGCTGACGGATGATAGGAAACGAGCATGCAGCAGCGCCTCATCTCCGAGATCTTCACCCTCGTCTCGAACCGTCCCTCCGGCGCGTGCAACTTCCTGCCCCTCCCGCCCCTCCTCGCCGCGTCCGGTACCTCGCATTCGGCATCCGAGCCGCACAACGACGTCCCCTCGCTCGTGACGTACCGCAACTACGCGACGCTGTACTTCATCATCATCTCGACGTCGACCGAGTCCCCGCTGGCGCTGCTGGACCTCATCCAGGTGTACGTCGAGGCGCTGGACAAGCTGTTCGAGAACGTGTGCGAGCTGGACCTGATCTTCAACTTCGAGACGCTGCACGCGACCCTGAGCGAGATGGTCGTGGGCGGCGTCGTCATCGAGACAAATCTCGATCGCATCGTCTCGGGCGTCAGGGCCCAGGGCACCGTTGCCAAGCGGCCCGTCAACGAGACTAGGGGTTCTGCACTGGGCGCCGGCCTCGGTGGTATGGGCGGGAACTTCGTATGGCCGGGTCGGTAGATCTTACGTGCGTTGCGCACACGCATACGAACGGGGCCGGGGCGTTCAGGGGTTCTTTTCATTGTCGGTCATAGAGAGCATAACATGAAGAGAGGCGCATCGCATTGCTTTTGACACTGATTGTATGATTACACATGTACGATTGGGTATTATCCCGACCTCCCAACCAAAACCCCAGTAGGTGCGGGTCGGATACGATTCGTAATATAGTTGTAATACACGGGATCGCTACCTCTGGCCGTTTGCGGCTGGTATATTCGGTTTCTGCCTCTCGAATCGTTGGTCCTGACCGGAGGAGCCGAACGCGCCCCAGAACCTGTCTCGTATCTTTACCTGTATGTCAGACGGCACTCCGTAGCGGGCGGAGTAGATGCATGTATTCTTCCACTCACCCCTTGGAACGGTTGCTTTTCAGTCTCCCAGTCCATGAACAAGACGGAATAGACTAGAACAACTGCGCTAGGTTGTGAGCGCGCCTATTCGACTGCTCACAATCCGACTTAGTCCCGTCCACTCACATGTGACGCTCGAGAGCTGTGCCAGTCTGACGAACTTGTCCCATCTCGGCCTGGCAGTCGCGAGCTTGACTCTCCTCTTGTACCGTCGCTCGAATCGGAACTTCTCCTTCTCCGTGAGCTGCGAGAAATCGGGCGGCCACACTTTCTTCGGCTTGTATCGGTTGCTGAGATTACCGGTAAGAGGTACTTGCGTATTTCTTATCAGGAGAGCAACCGGCTTGTCAGCCAACCGCCGTACCAGAGTCGGGCACATGTTGCTTGGTAGCCGTGGCGTTTGCGATCCGGGTCAAGTCGCGATGGGAGACTTCGTTCGCATTTGTCCCGCCCGAACGGTTGGCAATGAGCTTAAGCGGCATTATATCACTTACTGTACAAGCTTACATACCTTAACTGACTATCTCGCTTATCGATACTATGCTCGTATACGGTATATCAACCATGCCGCCACATATCTGCTATATGCATATTCAATCACCGTTGTTCTATATGGTGTAGAGCGCGAAATATCGGGTACAACCAAAATATATTGATGCTTCTGGGATCTCCATGTAAGTCCGATTCAGCTCCGTTTTCCGGGGTACGGGGTCACGGCCACCTTAGCATGAAGGATGCCCTAGGGACCGGACACTTCATCCAAATCACCTGTCTGCTGGTCTTTAATACTGACATTCACAGCCAACAACTCCACGATCCCGTCGTTAAGGATACCTATAACCTCCTAGATTGGTTCTCAGCGATCCCCAGCATTCGCCTGAGGCTTACAACGTACGATGGACGACGTTAACTTCGGTAAGACTGAGTGGGTGAAAGTGCGACGAAATATAAGGGGGTCTCGCAACAACACCAGGCGCTTAGAATTACTAGCATCCGGTTCTGGTACCAGAGAAAGCTTCTTCCAATAAACCTGTCAAACTTCATAGACTCCGCATGTGAGACAGTGCAGAGAGTAGCTCTAAAAGAATTCCTGTCAAGGCTAGGGCAAAGATGTCGGAAGCAGGTGAGCTGAAGACATACGATTCAGAAAAGAGGTTACCCGCAGTATATTACATGTCCGACGTCGAGGAAAAAGAATGATCCCCTGTCGTATAATAGCGGCAATCTGTCCGTTACCAAGCCAAGGCAGACGTTGAGTTCATCCCGCTACCTTCCTTCCCATATCCAGCGTACTTCGGTAGTGCCCAATAACATCAGACAAGACCATGGCATCTACTTTTCAGCATCGCTCTGGGGTTCCTTCCTGCCCCAGTGCCGGACCATGCGCTCGCTATCAAGCTGATGTTCGCTACTGAGCTTCCTGTTCATATCGGCGTGCTTGATAAAGACCAAGCAGAAGAAGAGAGTCACAACCGAGATGGCGAGCCAAGTGGCGTACACTATTTGAAGACCGAACCTGTACGCGTCGAAAATCGCGTCCCGTTGGGGTCCTTGGGGAAGGCTGTGCAAGACGGGGATGTAAGTTTCAGCATGCTCTGCGATCTCGGTGGGGAGGCCGTCCTCCGCGAGCCTCGACCTCATCACGTTCTGGAACGTAGTAGCGCCGATGCCGACGCCGACTGCCATGCCGAACTGCCGGGAAAAGATGTACATCGCCGCCGCCGCGCCCTCATCTCCCGGTTTGCACATCGCCTGCGCAGCAAAGTTCTGGGCAGTGAGGATCGCGCCGTGGCCGATTCCGCCAAGGATGAAGGCAATTACCCAGATCGGTTTGCTGTCATTAACCCGCCATACGATATACATGGCCGGACCTACGGAACCAACGAGCCAGCCGATCCAAATGGCCCATCGGAAATTATTGAATCGGGTCACGAGACGTCCGGTTATCGACCCGGATACTGCGAACGTTAAAAGATTGGGGAGTAAAGCCACGCCTGTATCTAGGGGACTGTATCCCTTCACAGCTAAGAAGTACAACGGGCAGCTGGAACGGACGTTAATAAGACGTCCAATCAAAATAACAGCAGATCTTTACTTACTAATATAATGTGCCGTAGAGCTTTCGGCATCAATCATGTTAGTTGCCCGAATCGAGAGAGCATGTAATTAGGATAGGGGACTGTCACGCACCATGAGGCCTTGAAGGGCCGCAGCGATATATGTCGTAACCGAGCTAATATCATGGAATAGCTCCTTGCGGAGAAAAGGGTGCTTGGCCAGAAACGCTTCGTATAGGACAGTGGCAACGATGCCCAGGAGTCCGATAATCAAAGGCGCGAGGGTGGCCGCGCTGTCCCACGCGTGCTGGAGACATACACATATGTTCAGCGCTGACGACTCGAACGATATGAACGGGAATTCACATCCTTACTTACCTGTGTACCACCCCACGAGACGGCGATGAGAAAGGCTGTCGCCGAGCCGGTGAAGGTGAACCCTCCCAACCAATCGATCCTTGACATCTTCTCCTGCGCAGTGGCTTTCTTGGGCCGCAATGTCAGAAGATAGGGGACAGCGACTAGGCCAAAGCCACAAATTGGGAACATGAGGTAAAAGATCCAGCGCCAGGTGGTCCTCTCCGCGATAGCTCCACCCATGATAGGCCCGAGCGAGAGGCCAAGAGCCCAGGCCGCAAGACTGGTGGACTCGGAGTTAGCTGCAGCGACGCGGAAAAGCCCGCCGGGACGGTATAAGTACTTACGTGACACCGTACCACTTAGGACGCCATCGTAAGGGTATAAAGTCCGTCTGGATGACCAAACTGAGAGAGTGAATACCTCCTCCTCCGACTCCTTGTATACAGCGCCCCAAGAGCATTACGGCCATGCTGTTAGCGACGCAACAGAGTATTGTTCCCAGCGAGAAGGCAGCGATCGAAAAGGTTAGACAAATGGGGCGGCCGATCACGTCACTGACAGAACATATCATGGGCATGGTAACGGCGTTCACGAGAAGGTACGATGTACCGATCCAGAAGGCTTCAGTAGTCGTGCCGCCAATATCGTCCACGATTGCCTAACCCGTTAGCATTAGCGGGAGGTCTGAAGGAGAGTGTGGAGGAGACGTTACAGTCAAGGAGGTGACAATGATGGTGGCGTCGAGAGACACGATGAGGTTAAGGAATGCAAGTGTATAGATGATGGCTTTCTCGTGCTTTGTGGGAATCCAGTCTTCGTCTACGGGTTTCTGCGTTTCGTTCCCCATTCCACCAGGAAGAGGTAGGGACGTTTTGGGAGGACTCTCAGTGGTGTTTCTCCCGTCCGACCCCGAAGGGCCGGTCTCTAAGCCATCCATGATGAAGCCGAGGCGCCACTTGTGAAGAGGTAAAAATCTTTTAGGTGTTGAACAGTCCTGCTCATTAAAACAAACGGTTAATTTGAAGGCTGTTTGTAGCGTCCTCTAGATGCTTTTGGGAAGTGGTCCTTTTCCGACTGAATAGCGTCAACCGAGCTATATAAGAGCCCGCCTGAGACGCCCTAGATATATCTGCGAGGGGTGGTCGTACGCCGGTAGGCACACCTCCCAGATAGTTGCCAGGTTGGGCAGCATCCCTTGATAGGGAAGTGTCGCAGATGCCAGTGCATAATATGGATCAGCCTTTGGGGGGGCCGCTGTGTACAAGACAAATCGAGAAATATGGGACGTAAATGTAACCATCACCTTCTATGCCGCCGATCTTGAAACTCCTAGGCTCCTATAGCATGCTCAGGAAAATGAGCTGAGGGAAACCCCATACCGTGTTACAGAGCCGCTATCGAACAAAGAGTCGCAGCTGACAGATCACCCGTAACGCGCGAAGCATGCATATACACCCTCTAGAAGTGGCAATAGAGTTCAGCGAACCGTCCAATCGGAGTGACCAATGTATCATTGGGTGAATTTACCTAGGTAGGTATTGGATGAAGTGTGCGGGGTTGACGGTTGATACGGGGTGTCTCTATAAGTGATTACTGCCCCTTTCTGGAGCTGAGGATCGTGTTACGTGAAAAGCGCTGTTATATGCATGCCAACCTAGCAGGCAGATATACTACACATGGTCTAAACAGCTCATTTCATGGTTACCTATCCGGTTTCTCCCATTTCTGTCTCCTCCCCTTAAGCCAAGCCTCTCTGGACATGGGTTAATCTTGGCCAAATAGACGACGTGCAGACGGCCCATGGCATTTGGCAAACGACTTGTTGATCCTTTCGAAAGAGTGGCTCACGAAGCGATGCCAACTTTATTGGACAGCTAAAACCCCAAAAGAATCTACGTACAAGCCGACCTATTTCAGCGGGGCGTATTGAGAAGTCCGTAATAAGTGAATGGTAACGGTAATGCAATACTGCGCAGGATCTATTATTTAACAGATATTGTCAGCAAAAGTGTTGCAATTCTTCCGACTGGGGGGCTCCGGGTTGCTGTCTGATGCTGTCCTACGACTGGGGGTGGGGGAGCAGCTACGTATAGCCTTCAGCTCCTTTATCCTTGCGAAGGGGCACAAATCAAAGCCCTTTTGTTCCTCCAACGCCCTTTTAGTAAATTACCACATCTGCCGATAGGTATATATGTTAAGGGGGGCGGTATTAACCAACAGCTATTGGCGGACTCCATACGCCTCTCCCAGACACAAAGTGTGGCTGCTTATGGCTTTTAGAGCAACACACTTCAGATATGCACGTGGCTGGACTGGTATTCTCTGGATACACACACTTAATCTAAGTATAGAAACAGTACTGAAGCCGATGCGAGCCACTTCGGCCAGCCGGATCAGCAAAATCACAGATTGTTTAATTAAGAAGTATAACAAATATATGGTAAAGTTTATAAACATATTAAGCGGACGACGTACTATTCAGCTTAGTATTTAAAAGAAATATATTGAAGATATATAAATGCTATTTAAGAATGTTTATCAATAGGGCTTGTTTAAGTATAGTACATGAATATATTAAAAAAGAAATATAAAAAAGAAATATGAATAAATTCATCTGTATTTCTGATGTTACTAGTAATGCTCACTGCCGATATACCTATCCCCGGAATATTCCCATTTTCACGGTAGCTGCATACCTCTCTGGAGCATTTCCTATCTGGATCGCTTTGATGGGCTTGGAAGACCCCAACATTGTGTAACCTACGACCTAAACAGGACCACCGGGGCAACCCACCATCTTAACGTATAGTAAGGCGACTGTCGGTAAAGCCATGATCTCATGTAGGGACTGTAACTGGACAGGTTGGCAGAACTCGAGACTGTGAATGTATGAAGGCTGCGCCACAGCAACTCTTCTGATCACAGCTGTTTAGGATTCTGCAAATTGCTGTGCTCCCAGTGATGTCGTTGTCGAAACTGCTTGTCGTCTGTTGTAGGAATTGAAGATATGAGTCTAACATGGTCGGCACCTTTATATGATATCCTCCTGTTATCCTTCGCTATATTGTAGTCACCTAATCGCGTCTGACTTATGTTCTCATACTACATCGTACATTCCCCTTCCTGCACGAATCCGCAAAATAGCAACTGGTTATCGATAAAAACTACGAAGTGCTGTCTATTTAGCGTCTCGCCGGCATGTCTCAAGGCCCTTCCCTACCAGAAGACGTCTTGAATGGACCTGCCCTTCCTCCACCCTTGGGCGAGGTGCCCGACTTCGACAATCCCTGGAACCAGAATAACATTGGTCGGATGACCAATGCTCTGTGTCTCTTTGCGACGACGCTCGCTGTTCTAACTCGGGCTTATGCTAAAGTTTTCTGCGAGAAAAAGGCCCACCTTGAAGACTGTAAGTGAGCCGTCTCCACTAAGCTGGCAGAACCTCGAGGACTGAATGGTAACCAACTTTACATAACAGACATCGGGGTAGCGAGCTTGGTTCGTTGAATACTCCGAGAGCCGCGGTACTGGCAACTAACTAACGCCTCACTAGGGGACTTACTTTGGGAGTATCTGGTGTGCCTACCGCGTCATACACACCAGCGGCGCCTTCACCCATCAGTGGAATATCCGGGTGAAGGATCTGGCCGACATTCTCTATGTACGTTATGATCCCATTCTGCCGACTAAGCCCGCAACATCTTCCCCTCGACTCCGCTGACACCACTGACAGATACACCATGTCGGCCTCAACCTCTGCAGTGCTACTCTAGGTCTCGGGAAGGCCGCAATTCTTATAGAGTGGAACCGTATCTTTGTTCCCCGTGGTACCCGCAACTCGTTTTACTGGTTCTGTAAAGCCATCCTCGCCTTCAGCTCGCTGGCTCATGTCGCCTTTATCGTGGCTGAAAATATGTCGTGCTTTCCTCACGAGAAGATATGGGATCGGACAATCCTTCAGGGTTACTGTATTGATCACAGGATCTTTCACGTCCCGGGAGCACTCGTCAGCCCAGCCGTCATCTTCATAATCCTGATTCTGCCTCAAAGGGCTATCTGGAGTTTGCAAATGTCCCGGAAAAATAAAGTCGGCATTTCTCTCGTATTTCTTGTCGGGTTATTGTAAGCCCTTGAAGACGATCAGGTTACCGCTAGACACTCATCGCTGATCGTAAATAATAGGGCGTTAGTTTCATCAATCTTCCGTGTGGTTGTGACCTTTGGATTTTTGGAGTCTGCCGACAAGACCCATACGATTAGCGGGCTGTATCTCTGGACGTTGGCCGAGATGACATGCCAGTTCCTCGCGTTTTGCGCCCCTTCTGTACCCAGGGTATTCTCCCAGACGCATCCGATAGGCCGGCTCATCAACTCGCTGCTATCTCGCGTCTCCTTGCCTAAGAGGTCCTCCACTTCTTTGACAGCATCACGTTCATGGCCATCTCCACCAGTGTACGGGGAAACCAAGCGATGGGACGCAAGCAAGATGTACCACAAGATTAAAGACACCGCGATGCCTCTGGTAAGGTATCCGACAAATCACGGCAAAGATGAACAAGAAGATAGTACAGCTAGCCCAGCGGGGGGTATCCTCATGACGACTGATTTCACGGCAGAGATCACAGTTGTACAAGATGGTGTGGACGGCAGCCGGTCTATTCAGGCCTACCCATGGGCGGACAGGACCTACAAGGTGGAGCGAAGCGCAGTATGAGATAGTCACAGTGGGCATCTAATTACATGAAAAGCATACCGAGGGAAATCGAACTAAAGACAGCACGCTCCATTAAATTACCTTCGGAACCATATAAGACGTCTCTAATGCCATAATCTTTCCGTTTCAATTCCCGGCTATTAGCGTCGTCTCTTGAGTAGTACGTCTGATTAGCCTCCTATTTCCATGGTCTCTAATTACCTGGTATGACATACTAGCCTAAATTAAAGGGGGACTTCAGAACCCACGAGGATTGCAGCTCTGCGGACAAATTGTCCAACTTGGCTCCGGCTCTAAGTATTCCCGATGTGTTAATCGCGATCAATACTGTGTCACGATATACTGGCCAATGAGGGTAGGGACCGCTACTTCTTGTGCACATCCCGTCGATCCTCCAATGACGAGCCAAAGTTTGTAGCATTGTGGTCGTCCAAGCCTTTGATTGGCCTGCTTTGCTTCAAACATTTTAACACCACCACACCCTCCCGCCTTGCTCTGTGTTACAATGAGTAGGAGAATGCTGCCCAACCCCGGGGCATTGCCGATTTATCGCAAGCATGCTCCGTAGGAATGAGGTGGCGAAGGCCGTTGATCCTTTTTGCAGCCTTGAAAACTCGTGAGCTGCTGCTCGCGCGGCATTCATTCCGCCATCAGCTCACGCGGCCAGCCAGTAAGAATGGCGATACGGCAATTTACAATGCTTTCAGCCGCAATTACTCCACCGACTGAAACTGGACCACAAAGCCGATCATTAAGAACTGTAAGAAGTCGGCCCCGACAGAATGGAAGAGATGCAGGCGCATGCATAGGCAAGGGCGTGTAGATAGACAAGCAGATTCACGCTGCGGGGCGAAATACACAATATTTAGTAAGACTACGCATGTCCGTGTGCAGAATACCATTGTACAGTATCTGCGCGGCTGTATTCAACCCATGTAGTTCATATGTAGGTTGAAGCCACAAGCTTGGCATGGTGTAGGCTCGAATTGGCCGCGGCATCTAGAGTTTCCTTGCGATGTAACGAGAATGGGACAACTACTGCGGAATACTTTCAAAATACCGTCGCGGGACTTGAGGAGATTCAGTATCTAGGTCTATACGATGACCCTACTAATTATGTACAGCCACATAGTCGAGTAGTATGAGATCTAATAGTGTCCTGCCATAGTGTGAGGCCTCATTTTCGGCACTATTCAGATCTGACAAGTAGTGGTCTTAGACAGATCCAGCTTTCCACATCAAATTACACGCATGACGCCTCCGGGTTTGTCTGTTGATGTCTAGCATCCTAATAGTTTGTCACCGTCTGTAACTCCTTGTAGAAGTCTCCCCGGGTGCGGAAAAAGAGCATTGGCCCTTCGTGGGTCGACGCAAATATGTCGTATAGTTGGAACTCGTTCGGCCTGCCTCTGCCGCCCAGGCTGCCTGACTTACCTCCACCAACATCCCCAGGCGTACCGGATGGTTTCTCGAAGTCAAAGTACCACAACGTTTTGGCGAGTGTAATACCAATCTCTTGGTAGGCCAGTGTCTTCCCAGCACAAGATCGGGATCCGAGCGAAAATGGCACAAAAGCCTCGTGTGACCGAGTAGCGGCATTGTCCTTCATCCAACGCTCTGGCCTGAACATAAAGGGTTCTGGAAAGTACTCTTCGTTGTGATGAATGGCGTATGTGCAGACCCCTACCTGAGTCCCGGGGCTTACGACGTGCCCATCTATGATCAGAGGTCCGTTGTCTTTCGTATCGTCGAAAGGCAGTTCCCGCCACAAGGTCCCAGGTGCTGGAGGCGCTATCCTCAGAGCTTCGCTGATGCAAGCATTAAGGTATTGGCAACCTGCAAGTTGTGGACCGCCTCGTATATCAGCGCCAGTGGTAAACGTCGAGCGGATTTCCGTGGCGAGCCTATGGTAGCAGTCGGGGTTTCGTGACAAATAGAAGAATAATGCGCTCAGAGTTGTTGCACTCGTTTCGCCTCCTGTCATCGCATTCAACGGTTAGCAGGCGATGCGTGCTCACACGGGTCTGTTCTGGTACAATGGACGGACCTGCGACGTAAAACATCAAGGCTTCTGTCCAAAGCTCGCCGAGCTGGACATCTTTTCCATCTTCAGTATCCGCGTCCTTGGTTAGGACGTGGTAAAGATCATACTCCGCGGCTTTACCCTGGACCTTCCGCCTCTGAATGATCTTTCGTAGGGAATCCATGTTCTTCTGCTGCTGACGGGCAGTGAGGCGATGCAGCAAGTACACAATCCAGGGTTGCGCCAGAAAGGGGAACTGCATCAAGACATTGAAATGATAGTTGGCAACCACGATTCCTTTCGAGAGGAATCTGTTCTTCGGCGCGGTTTGGGCCTTGATGGCATGCCCAAAGGCAAGTCTCCCAATAATATCCAGCGTCAGGTACTTCAGCTGGTGAGTCATATCAACCAGCCGTACGCCTGGAGCTCGGCACGACGACAAGATCTCGCCGAGGAAGATATCGATTTCCCTGAGTATGGCGGGCTCAAAGTGCCTCATGGCACGGTCGCTGAGAACAGCCCCAATCTTCTTTCGCTTTGAGCGATGAAGACGTTTGTCAATCGTGCTCCATAGATTCTCGCTCGTCGAGGCATGCAACGTGGTTCTATATACCCGCGACTTGGCGAGTCTGTCATTCAGATATATGTCTTGCATGAATTAGCACTTATTATTAACTAAGGGACACTCCCGAGACACGGATGGGCATAAGAGGGCGCAGGCTTTCGGTGTGCGACGCTTACTTACCCCGTAGAGCCTCGACCGAATTAAAGACAAGCTTATTGGGTCCCTGTCGTATGACTCGGCCTGTCCAACCTCTCAGCATCTCACGAGGCTGTATTGCATTTTCAAGCCTACCGTATCTCTGATGATCCTCCCATGTAGTTAGATGCAGATGCATCAGTAAAGCATGGAAGCCCGCATAGGCATCTGTTAATCTGGCAAGAGGAGGACCTGGATAGTCCTTCAAGGGATGTAGGAAGGCACGGTAGGCGCAGAGCACAGTACACTTGAAAATATCAGCACACCTATCCAGGTCAGGTTAAGTGCGGATGGACTAACGTAGACAGTCAGCACGCAGGCCGCATAGAATGTAACCTGGTGAAGTAGATCGGTGAATGTGAACATGGTAGACGGTCCAATTGCTAAAAGCACGATGAAGTGGCAAGCGGTCTGGTAGGGAAGCTTCGCTACAATTCAACAGAATACAAGAACACGAACATCAGCCGAGGGAAGGATGTTCGATGAGGAGAACATGGCGGAGGTCCGCACTCCCAGCGGGAGTATGCTGCTGGTATGGTTACTTCCGATCCGCACCACAACCTCCAGGCGACACTTCAGCCTCTTGGTGGCCTATATGCTTTGGGAACTGCATATCAGCATGATACATGCGAATTGAAAAGGTAGCCGCGATTGGTTACATTATCCTCACATCTAGGCTGGGCCGAATGCTAAACTCACCCCATGGTGTATCATGTTTTATCACTGGCACCCTGCCAGGAGATGCTGCCAAGAGGAGAAGGTACGTGATTGGTGAGGTGCAGAGACGATCCAAGATCATTGACAGACGCGGAAGACAGGTTGGAAATAGTGAGCGGAAGGTATTAGATAGAAAGCAGCCAACAGAATGCAACAAGACGTACTCCGCCACAGGAGGGTTTCATCAAAACCACGTAGTACGGTAAGACAGAGCCTTGCGTAAAAGAAAATGATTACTCATACGGGGAGTGATGCAACTATATGCGACGTCATTTAGCAGAATTCGGGTACGGCCACTTTCAGCGTGCAGGGCCGCAAACCCCTTGCTGGTCCTTACACCTGGCGCTCTCCCGAAGTTGCTTTCTCATTAGAATGAGCCGAGCATCAGTTCCCATACCTCACGGCTGTTTCGCCAGCTTCGCCCTTAACGCCTGGTTCTCGACACTAACCACGTTACCGCTCGAGTCTATATCGAATACAAACTGGTCTAGAGCCCTCGATGCGAACTTAACAGTGCTCTGAGCAACCCATTTGCTGGGATCACATACTAGTGAGTAATAGTCACCTCTAGATACTCTAAAGAGTTGCCAGGAATTGTCGGACATGCTCCGGACGCTACTGTTCCCGGAAGCATACAACAGGGTCCCTATCGGCTAGGAAAATAAGGGGGGAGACAGCTGGAAGTTACTCACCCGCAATCCGTGGAGAACATAGCGTTCTCGTGCGATATACCGTCCAGGTCCTCCGCCACAGCCTTGAAAGCCACCCGTCTCGAGCCGTCATCGTTTCTCGCTTCCAGACCCGCCGGATAGATGCGAATCGAGGGATTCGTGACGTTGACGCCCGGCATCGTGAAGAACATCATCACAGAGAACATATCCGTGCCGTTGCTGATCCAGTTCTGGACCCCGAGCCCCGGTCTATTATCCTCCGTAGTAAAAGTGACGGTGCTGTTGAGTTCCTCGTCCGTGCTGACGTATGTCCCGCCGTACATTGCGCCCGCCTGCTCGCGCGCCGCCTGCTCGATCGCCGGCAAAAGTACCGGGCCGATCACATCAGCCATGTCCCAGTTCGCGTTCCCAGGCCACCCGCCAGCCAGGAGTGTCGTGATGCCGATCTCGTAGTCCGGGATTAGGAGAAACAGGGACTGGTAGACGTTAATACTGCCGGCTTTCGCGTAGGAGTCTACGATCCGGTTACTATTAGGCCCGGTCCCGATCTGAATCCGCCTAGAGCCCCAGGGCGCGCCGATTCCCGCCTTGAAGTCCGACGTGGGCACCGTGGGTTTGAGCCAGCGGCGTGTCGTGGCACCGCTTATGAGGGTATTCCTGAAAATATGACGCCCCAGAGATGAGAGGTCATTAGCCGATGAGTACATATTCCCGGTTCTTTCGTTCTAGGTCAGCGTTGTCTTCTCTCGTCATCTCACGTGAAGAATCGGCACGCACGGGTTAGCCTCGCCAAGGCTATAGTTCCAACCCGCCTGGCTACCCCGGGGTAAGACGCCACGCCCCATAGGTGCGTTCCGATAATAAGTGCTGCTCAGATTTAACGCATTGATAATATCCTGCTCGATCATTTCGGTGAAGTTCCTCCCCGTTATTGCCTCTAGAGCATATGCCAAGAGTTGATAGCCGGCATTGGAGTAGCCGGCCGTCAGGGACGGGGCAAAAGAAGGGGGGACGCTGGTGATCCCGGTCATGAACTCTGTCACGGTTGAACATTCGGATTGAAATCGGAGTTTTGACCTCCGGGCGAGAATCTTAACGTACCTTCCTTTGTACAGGTCCTCCACTCGCCACAAAACGGGATGTCTTCTATGGGAACGTTCGGAGGAAAGCCCAGAGCTATAAGATCAGTAAAGTTGACTTCCTGGGTCAACTCCCCGAGAAGTGCATCTGAAAACATCTTAACATCTCTCCGACTCAATGGCAGCTGGGGGCCGACCACTGACAATCGCGTACGAGCCCTGACATCTGGCCCGCGAGGGCACCTAGCGTTATAGAGTCCCAGTCCGTATCCGAAATGGGGTCCCCGGCCGCCCTGTCCGCAAGCTCCGGAACCCACTGAGAGACGGGGTCGTTTAAGTAGGATTCTCCGGCCTCGTGCAGGAAGGTGAGCATCGTGAATATCTTGGTGTTGCTCCCCAGCCTGTAGATGGTGTCTCCGTCGACCTCCTTGACCCCGGGTGTGTTGTTGCCGAGCTCGGGAGCTGTATGGTAGTGTTCCCACAGCGGCTCGTCGGCCGAGGCCGAGAACACCTGTACCGACCACGACGTCGCTTGCGGGTTCGCCACCGGAGGAGATTCGACGAACGATGCCGTCAGTTCCTCCAGGGCGGCTCGAACGGTCGGTGACGACGCTAGGCCCGTCGGGACTGGAAACCCTAGACCTTGGTACGGGCAATGCGGAACGGCACCCGCGACCTGGCGGCTTTGCGCCGCCAACAGTATCGCTGCGGAAAGGCGTACGACCTTCATGGCGCAGGCTAGGATTTCGAAGCTCGATATCTGCTATAGAGACTGGCAGCCCGGAGCTTTGACAGAGACTCCGACGGTGCCTTCCCTCCTATAAATAGCAAGGTCCTCGAAATGTTTAGCATGGCTACACAATGCCATTAAGACCCAGGTCCCCGTTTACCATGGATAGGAACTGGACGTGGTCCTTAATATGTGTCCTTAATTAATTCCAGCGTACCATTGATAGGAGAGAGGCCTGCACTAGCCGGCAGGCCGGGAGGAATAATGCAGGGGCGATCCAAGGGGCAAGACGGATTAGTCAAGCGGAGGTGCTCGTTCGTAGGATGCTATTCGTGGAGCGGAGTCGTTACCCCAATCAGTGGGGGCAATGTCAGTGACACCGAGCCGAGTTATTGTAGGGGTCCGGGTCATGTACCGGCTGAATGTAGATCTTATGGCCGGGCGCGATATTGGATAATATCGAGCCCTGTTTCGGAATACAGATTTGATCGGTTTCGGATCGCCGTCTTCCCCCGATGTAACTCTACAGCGAGGGTCAGTATGATGGCTCCTCTCGTACAAATTTGAGCTCTACATACTATACTTCAACCGCACCTGAAAAGAAAGAAGTATTGCAAGCTAGTCCTATTCCTCTTCTCGGATGTAGAAACCACTGTTTAAGAGAGAACAACGGTATATGGCTCGTACAACTCAAATGTGACGGCAGAAAATGTTATCACGACGATGACACCACAAGATGCGAATGCGCGTGTTCAGACGGCATGTTTAGCCATGCAAATACATTGATTGTTGACTAGGAGTCTCACTTTGCTCCGCTACAAGCAGAACTCCTAATTCGTAATAAAAGCCGTGCTCGTTCCGTGGTTTATCCTTGTTGACCCTCGAACATTCTTCGAGAGCACAGTAAGATCCGGTAAAGAGGGCCCGACGCCAGAAAACCGGGAGTCGACCGTAAAATCATGGACAATGAGAGGGGTTGAGGACGGAGAAACGAAGTACTTAGGCAAAGAATATAGGGGGGCAAGCTGGCGATATTGTAACAGGAACTTGGATACTTACCTAATTAGAAGTACCCGGCGGATACGGCACCAATGATTGAAATTTGTATCACCTCAACGATAATTAAATACAAGACTGTCGATGCTTTTGGGACCTCTAGTCGCAAATATTAACAATACATATGTTCATACATCAGGTGCACTTTTCAAGGGTGTAACTGGAGCAGAGCGGAATGTTGGGGAACAATTTTGACCAGAAACTCGATAAGGGATATTGCCAGAACCACCAACCAGATGTCTTTAGGGATACTCTTTATGAAGATAACCTCGATACCAGGTACATATAAAGCCAAGTTTAATATGAATAACTTGCTCATGACATTCTCTATTATGACTATTGAATCTCTTTGGTTAAGCAGGGTTGTCCTCATATGGTCCTAACTAAAAGCCATCTGAAGAAGACACAAGGTTGTGCTACATTATCTTAAGCATGCTCGCTGCCCCCCTAAACCATAAACTGGTGGACCGCACAGTGTGGAGAGTCAGCCAACACAGTACCCTTACCTCAACTTCTCATCTGGCTACATCTTATATTCTACATCTCATCAATCCCAACGCCATCAATCCCCAAGGCCACCAGAGTCATCCCTCATGACCGCCCCTATATATCACCTTACATTACGGTCATGCGCCACAGAAGAACAAGATGGCAACTGCACCTCCCCTCCCCGCACCCCGCACCCTCCTGACATCACTCTTCAATACTCTCGCTTCGGCACCGCTGGCACCGCCCGATCCAGCCCTCGCTAACCCGCTAAAGCGTCTTCCCGCCTCACACCGTATGCTACTGGCGACGCTGCACGCGCTCTATCCGTCGGTGCTGCTCCCGGCGCTGGACGTGCTGGATCGGCGGCTGGTCACGAGGGTCTTCGTCGACGGTGGCAGAGGTGGGGCCGGTGCTTCTACCGCCGCAGCCTCGGCTGGGGTAGAGCAAGGAGGAGGCTTGGGCACGGGAGTAGATCTGCCGGCGGGACCGGGAGCGCAGGGTACCGTATCGGTATCGGGAGTGGGCGCATCCGAGGGGGCTGGGGCAATGCTCGAAAGACGGCAAGTGGATCCGGAACCCACCTTCCACATCGTGCGCTCGGCACAGCCGGCCCAGTCCTTCCGGCGACAACACGGACACCACCACCAATTCAACCCCAACGCCCGCCAGCAGAGGTACGTCGTCCGCCTGGGGGCGTGGAGCTGCTCGTGCGCCGCGTTCGCATTCGCCGCATATCCATTCGAGGCGCCGCCGTCCCGAAACGCAAACCCGAACCCGGCCGGGCAGCGGGGACAGGTGGCGGGGGTGGACCACTCCTACGCCATCGAGCCCGCCGCCTCCTCCTCCAGCTCCGGCCCGGGATCGGCCGCCCGTGGCACCGGCGACTCGGGCAGGGACGAGGACGAGCCGGAGTGGGAGTTCGGCGGGCTGAGCATCGACGGCAGAGGTGATGACGAGGGCGGTGCTGCCGCTGGTGGGATGGGGACGGGGACGGCGGCTGGTGTTCCCGCGTGCAAGCACCTCCTCGCCTGCGTTTTGGGGGAACGACTCGCCGGTTTGGGGTTGGGAGAGTATATGGATGAACGGCGGGTGGGTAGGGAGGAGGGGGCCGGGCTCGTCGGGGAGATTTAATGCGCGGTGGTTGTGTCTAGGTGAGAGGTTAAGTGGGCGAGGCCAATTCGGCCGGGTCGGGGTGAATCGGCGGGAGCTTGCGTTTGACCGGACAAACTGAGGTGGACCAGGGTTGGGTAAAGTGGCAAAACGGGCGCTCGTACCTACACTTTTGCCCTGGAGGCCGAGCATTACAAACGGGAAGGCCGGAGGACGAGGAAGGGTCTATGAAGTTTAGGCGTTTACGAGTGACAGGAGTTACGGGTTTTTCTTACGGGTATGGAACGGAAGCCGCGGCGAGAATACGAGTAAGTAGAAATCAAGCCATACACGGGATAGGTGAGGGAAACAGGGGGGCGTGCGGCTACTCTGAACGACGAAGTTTGGCGGATTGGCTGGATTATTCCGCATAGACAAGCAAGGTCGGCTAGACACGAAGAGTCCATCTGATTCTGTACCAGAGGCTCTCATCGAGATCTGTAGATTACTTGGTCACGGCGAACCTTGGCCTCCAAACCCGGTTCTCACTTCGAGTCGGGGGTATAATACACGAGGCGTGCTTCCTCCGGCACATAAATATCTTTCCGATCACAGCCCACGCTGTCACCGCTCTCCGGCTCCACTACTTCTTCTTTTCCTTCTCGCCCCCCTTGTCGGCCGCATCTCCGGAAGCGCCGTTGACACCGTTCTCCTTCTTGTCCTTGTCGTCCTTGTTCGCACCCGCGGCTGCCTCCTCCTTCTTGGCCTCCTTCTCCTCTTGCTGCTGCCGGTTCTGGATCTTGTTCTCGATCAGGTCGTGGAAGGCGGTGATGGCACGGATCAGACTGCTGAGATAGATGGCCAGGAGCTGGTCGTTGGTCTTGACGCTCAGCGCGTGGGAGAGCTCGCTCGTGTTGCCGCTCTTCGCTTCGGCACCCGGCTTGGGCGTCGACAGGTTGGGCAGGAGGTTGAAGATGTCTTGCAGGTTGCCCAGGACGGCGTGGTTAACCGGTAGCTGACCGTCCATGACCTTCTGGAGATAGGCTTGGATCTCTCGTAACCGGAGATGCAGCCCCTGGAGAGATTGCAGCTGGTTTGTGATGCGGGTGGATAGCGTGCCGATGGCCACGTCGCGGATGTCGCGAAGTAGGTGCTCGACGCCGATCTCCTCTGCTTCCTCGGCCTCTATGGTCGAGGGGGTGTGTACGAAGGTCTTGGAGGTCGTCGTGCCGTCCTATCACTCGTCAGTCATCTCGCCTCGACACGCCGCGCCGCGACGGCTACGGGCCATAGACTCACGTCCTTGATCTCCTCGACGGCAAAGTAGGCGTCGGTGGGCACGCCGGACTCCTTCGGCTGGACGTCGATGATGACCAGCAGAGGATTGGGCGTGTATCTCTTGAAGAGCTCGTTTATTTCGAGGTCGGAGGCGCGCAGCTTGGGGCCGGAGTGGTACCATCCTATCAACTTCTCGCGGGCGTTGACCTTCTTGAACATGTCGTTCATGTTCTCGACGTAGTTGTGATCCAGGAACCAGACGGAAGGATCATCGTTATCCTCCTCGAAGGGAACTGGGAGATAGCGTAAGCATCCATAGTATCGTTGACGATGACGACGGCGGGTGAAGCTGGAGAGAGGCCGGCTGCTCACCTGCGAAGCTGTTTGACACCCGTACGTTCTTGCCATCGTTCTGGCCCAGCAACACACCGACCACGCGCTTCCTCGTGCCCTTGGCGGCGCGGTTGTAATGATCTACGACGGAGAGGAGTACGAGGGGAGCGACGGTGACGTTTCTGCTGACGAACGACAGCGTCTCGGCCGTGGTGGCGGGCATGATGACGGTTGATTTGTTCCTGTAAGTCTCCTCTCGAGCTTTTCCGTCGCAGTTCGAGAGATAAATGAGTTCGTATTGTGGGAGACTATCTGCCGAGTCGGAAGAGACGGGATGGAATGGTTTGTGTTTGTTACGAGATGGCGATAAGCGATTAGGAAGGCTGTCTATCTATCAGTCGTAATGATGAGGCTGCCTTCTTGTCTTCTTGGCCCAGTTCAGCGGCCCTTCCCCTGCAGCGTCCCCCCAAGGCCAAGCCATGTCCCCAATGCGGATTAGCTTAGATGCACCATGCGCCGTCCCGCTGTCTAGGGCTGGTGAGGCTGGTGTGGCTGATGCCCCTTAGACAACAAGAAACTTAGATCGTACTCGTGGCCAGATGATAAGATAAAGACAATCAATGCTTCCGTATGTCCGTTGTTTGTGCCGTCCGGATCGAAGTAGCGTTATGTACAAAGCATATCATCTCGGATCCTGCCCAACATTTACACGGGGGACGTAATAAAAGCCGATGAGACGTTTTTGAAATCGGGACTCAGCGTAGATAGCTCGAACTTGTCACAGAACTTTAACATTCACAGGGTAGACCCTATTCCAGAGACTCTTTTTCGAGGGGTGACGAATATTCCAAATATTCAAGCGGATGCATTCAGACCTCGGCCCCCAACGGAAGGGGGAACTGGAAATATCCATAACCCTGTCCCGGAGAACACGCTGCCAGGCCGCCAAAGGTCTCTTCGGACCGGGACCTTACTCGCAACGAAGGGCCTAGGTACGTTGTGGAGAAACGGACATACCGAGCTTATGGACGAAACGAATGCCCGGCTTGGCAGGTACTCCGTTATGGAGGAAGGTACGTAGCTGTAAGGCAAACTGGCTCACAAGTATACACATGGACAACTTCGGTCAGAGCACATGCAGGTTCATCAGCATACGTAGGGCATATGTAGGTAGGGAAAGGTATGTATGTATCTATGTGGTTTTTATAGGAGGGAAACTGGGAAAGCTGGGAAAGTCTCCCAGACCATCCATGCTTAAGACCCTCGGTGTAATTCTCCACATTATAGCGCACTGTGGCCACTTAGACGTGCCAATTCGAGTTTTGCCCAGCGCATTAAATCCCGACGTCGCAAGCATTTGTCCGTAGCGCCGTTACTACTTACAAGGCCAGGTAGCTGGAGTAATAAAATAACCAAGCAGCTATCGCGCAAAAAGTGCTGCTGGCGCTGCTTCAACATCCTGCTTTTTTCTTCAACCTCCAACTCTCCCAACCAGGCGAGCGGGCTTTTCTCCCCTTCTAACCTCTTCTCGCTCCTCTCCTCCCCCCTTCCTCCTACTTCACCCGAATCGTTTATACCTCATCGAGCCATCGCCTTGTACAGGCCTGGAGAACCCGAGCAAATCATCTCAAAATGGGTGTCATCGACGAGGAATTCAAGCGTTTGCAGGATGTCGTCACCGGACTCGAGGAGCGAGTGAAGCGCCTGGAACAGAGACAATCCGGCGACGCCGTGTCCAGGACGCCCGCGGATGCCCTGCGCATGATCCTGATAGGGCCTCCCGGTGCTGGTATGTCGCCTCCCACATCCCGCCGTGGTTCCGAGGACGAGAGGCTACGGCCACGATATGTGTCTCTAGCTGGATCGAGACGGCAAGGACGTTCGACTAATGTGATGTGCACGACCAACAGGCAAGGGAACGCAGGCACCGAAGCTCAAGGAGAAGTTCTCGTGCTGCCACCTGGTACGTAAACATTCTCGGAAGAACATGCGAAGTAACCAAGGGCTGAGCTGCTGACGCTGGCGAGTCAAGGCCACCGGTGACATGCTTCGATCCCAAGTCGCCAAGAAGACGCCCCTGGGCAAGGAGGCCAAGAAGATCATGGATGCCGGCGGCCTGGTCAGCGACGAGATCGTCGTCGGCATGATCAAGGAGGAACTCGAGAACAACAAGGAATGCAAGGGAGGGTATGCTTCTATATTCCGTCTCCTCGCTCTCCATCTCTCTTTCTCGTCATCTCCCTGTAATTGTCTCTTCGTCTATCTTCAAAAGCTAACTAACCTGCGCCACAGCTTCATCCTCGACGGTTTCCCTCGGACCGTCAAGCAAGCCGAGGCCCTCGACAAGATGCTCGAGGACAAGAACCAGAAGTTGCAACACGCCGTGGAGCTTCAGATCGACGACGCGCTTCTGGTCGCGCGCATCACGGGTCGTCTCGTCCACCCGGCTTCGGGCCGGAGCTACCACAAAACCTTCAACCCTCCCAAGGAACCCATGAAGGACGACGTGACGGGCGAGCCGCTCGTGCAGCGGTCCGACGACAACGCCGACGCCCTCAAGAAGCGTCTCGTCACCTACCACGCTCAGACGGCGCCCGTCGTCGGCTACTACAAGACGACGGGCATCTGGAGGGGCATCGACGCCAGTCAGGAGCCCGGCCAGGTCTGGAAGAGCCTTCTGAACGTCGTCGAGGGCCAGAAGCCCAAGAGCAGCATCCTCAGCAAGCTTACGGGCAACTAATCTTGTTGGCCGTCATCTAGGCACGTTATCCCGGCGTCTCCGACGATCGAAAATTGACCGGTGCAAAACGCTGGTCATACAATCGAGAGGGTTCCAGCCGGGGTAGTAGCGCCGAAGCCAAAGTCGAGTCGAACTCCATGAGGTACTATGGCCAGGCTCTTGAGTATGCGAATCGGCATCACTATCTCCGGAACGACTTGCTGATTCCGGGAGATATTGACGTCGACACGAAATGGCGGAAGGGGGATGTGATGCGTGTGGCGAGGTGACGCGAATTGTATCATATGCCATCTTTTCCCAGCGCAAGATAGGCCTGTCCGTGTATGCATATATCATGTCACCTAAGTTAATAGGCCATTGAAAAGACCAGGTTTTGAATCCTCCATTCATCTGCCGGACCATAACTGCTTGATGGTCATCTTATCACTCATCGTCTGAGATGAAAAGAAGGGGGAATCTCGGACCACGGATGATACGCCTAATAGAAAAGCCTCTTTCTAGGGCAGCAGTTCGCGTCGGCGCTGCCAGGCACGGCCGTCCATTCGCACGTCACCATTGGCTTTTACTCTCTCACCTCCGTGTATTATACTGCTTACGGCTGTCCGTCGCCCGGGCATCACGATAGTTCCTAAAGCTCAGTCGACCCTCACCGAATCGAACTAGGCCAACAGGGACGGGTATACAGTAACCCACTATGGCATCCTAGTTACACAAATATGTTGAAAGATTTTAAGCAACCATGTCTATTTCTTTCAATAAGAGCAGATTTCCCAGGGTAGTATTATAAATATTAAAAGCAAATTAAACGGTATAACATTATAACGTATTTATAGTTAAAAAATAAGCAATATAAAGGTACAGAAAAGGAATAGTTCGTGGAAAAGAAAAGTAAAGAGAATAGAAAATAGTGAAGTCGTTATATAAGATCAATTAGAATATTTTATCCCTGTTACGTAACAAGATTGCCCCGCACCAGGTACATACATAGTAGCACACATACTTACACACGCAGAGCTCGACTGCCCCGCCAAACCTTTGAAGCGACGATTGACTCACATGCCACACTGATAATCTCGGCCTGAACCGTTTCCGCTGTCGCCTCCTTATAACCAGCAACTAAACATGGCCGAGAAGGAAGAATCAAATCCCGCAGGAGCGCCTCCCGCCCCTGAGTCCGGGTCGGCGCCCGCTGCTGAGGGCGGCGAGGAGGGCGCGGCCACCACCTCCAAGAAGGCGGCTAAGAAGGCCGAGGCTAAGGCGAAGAAGGAGGCCGAGAAGGCCCGGAAGGCTGCCGAGCGCGCAGCTGCCGCCGCCGCGTCCGGCCAGGGCGGTGGTCCCACCGAAGATCTGGCCAAGGACAACTATGGCAACGTGAAGGAAGGGAAGAAGGTCCAGGTGTCGTCTGAGGCTGCCGAGATCAGCCTCAAGTCCCTCGACGAGTCGCATGTCGGAAAGACCGTGGTTCTGAGAGCCTGGATCCAGAACGCACGCCAACAAGGGTTCGTTACCTTTCTCCCTTCTCCTTTGTGTCATCGTCATGTCCTCGTTCCGATATTCGAAGCCGGCTTAGCTGACTGATCGCCGCAGCGCCAAGATGGCGTTCGTCGAACTGCGCGAGGAAGGGGCCTGGACGATCCAGGGAGTTCTCACGGCCAGTGCCGAGGGCGCCCCGGTAAGCCGGCCCATGGTCAAGTGGGTGGCCGGCATCAGTCCCGAGAGCTTCGTGGTTGTGGAGGCGACGGTGCAGAAGCCGCTGGAGCCCGTCAAGAGCTGTCGCGTGGCCCAGTACGAGCTGCACGTCACCAAGTGTTTCGTGCTCGCCGCCGCACCCACCGTGCTCGGCATGACCCTGGCTGCGTCCAACCGCCCCGTCACCAATTTCAGCGACGAGGAGCCGCAGCCGGACAAGTCCGTCGAGGCCGCCGTCGAGAAGCTCAGCGTCGCCGACCCGGCCGCTACCGCCATCCCCGCCGCGTCTATGCTGACTCACCTCAACAACATCGTCATGCACAAGCGCTCCCCGGTCCAGCAGGCCATCGCCGACATCCGCGCCGAGGTCAAGGACCTGTTCCGTACCTATCTAAAATCGCACGGCTTTAGGGAGTTCGAGCCGCCTTGCCTGATCGGCGCCGCCTCGGAAGGTGGTGCCAATGTCTTCCGCATGCCCTATTTCGACAGGGAAGCCTTTCTTGTGAGCCGGCGCCCCCCCTGAACGCTTTTAATCTACGTCATGTCTGCTAACCGCCGTCACAGGCCCAATCCCCCCAGTTCTACAAGCAGATGGAAATCGCCGGCGGCAGGAAGCGCGTCTTCAGCATCGGTCCCGTCTTCAGAGCCGAGCTTTCCAACACGCCGCGGCACATGACCGAGGTGAGCTCATTAGTACCGCGCTTCCGCTCTGCGCAATAGTCGCTGATGTCGAAACACAGTTCACCGGTCTCGATATGGAGATGGAGATTAAGGAAGACTACAGAGAAGTCATCTTTGTGTTAGAAGGCGTGCTGCTGCATATCTTCCGCGGCATAAAGGGTATGCGTTCTTCTGCGGGCTCTCACGGTCACGCTTCCTCGCTAACAAGGCTCCACAGAGCGATGCGCCGCCGAGCTCGAACTCGTGCGCTCCGTCTACCCCTGCGAGGAGTTCCTTCTCCCCGAAGACGGCAAGGAGGTCCGCCTGACCTTCGCCGAGGCCCAGAAGCTCCTGCGCGAGGAGGGCCCCGAGGAATTCCGCAACGTGTCGGACGACGAGGACATGAGCACGCCGCAGGAAAAGGCCCTCGGCGCCGTAATCCGCAAGAAGTTCGGTACCGACTTCTACGTCATCGACCGGTTCCCCGAGGGCGCGCGGCCCTTCTACGCCAAGCTCTCGGACGAGGACCCCAAGGTCACCAACGCCTACGACTTCTTCATGCGCGGCCAGGAGATCCTGTCGGGCGGCCAGCGGATCCACGACCCCGAGGAGCTCGAGGCCCGCATCCGCCAGAAGGGCATCGACCCCGCGAGCCCCGGCATAAAGGAGTACGTCGACGTCTTCCGGCAGGCCGGCTGTCCCGCCCACGGCGGTGGCGGTATCGGGCTCGATCGCGTGGTCGCGTGGTATCTCAATCTACCTAGCGTCCAGCTTGCGGCCTTTTACCCGAGGACGCCGAAGAGGTTGTTACCATAAGACGAAGGGGAGGGGTGATGCGACCTTTCAAAAATGGGGTGTTGGACGGGGTGTATGGAACTTTGTAGCATAGAGAGAGACATTGCGGATATCTTGCGAGATGAAATAAAGTAGACAAGATGCATGTTTCGCCTGCTCGAGGTCTGCTGTGAGACTGAATCTGAAGATTCATTCTTAACGCCGGCCAGCTCTGGAGGGGAAGTCGACTGCTCGGGTTCTGCATGCTGGGTCAAACTCGACTTGTATCGGCCCCCTTTTTCCGTGGGACCCGCAGTAGACTTAAAAACCACGCACTCCAGCCCAGTCTTGAGACCCCCATGTCAGCAAGCAAATCTTCAACACCACTTCCCAGAGGACCCTAACGTCAAAGCCCGATGAAGCAGACACTGGCAGCTCGCCGTACAATACCATTAATGCATGAGGTTACGCTCACATGCTGACCACACATGTACGCAGCAGGCAGGAGGCCATTACATTTGAACACGATTGATAGCATAAATGAACACGCGCTTAGCATGGTCCTGGAGACCGAGCTGTGTAACTGGCCCAACGATGCAGAAACGGAAACTTTTAAAAATGAACTCTAAACTAAGTGGGTATATATTCGATGCCCCTCCCCGCCTAACAGCTATGTTGTTGAATACGCGCGCACACGGAGTCCTTCCCGCCCCCACTGCTCGTCACTGCTGAAGGGGCTCCCTCCTTACCGGAGTCTATCTACCCATCCCAGTAGGTGACCTGGCTGCCCAAACCCCTCATCCAGCTGTGCGGATCTTTGTCAAGTCTATATATAATAATATCCCGAGGGGGTCGGATAACAGACACGGTCGGTGAGGTCGGTAAGCGGGCGGCGCCAGCATTATATATAAGTAGGGAGAGGTTCCTCGGAGGAACCGGCAGGGAAGAAGCGGCTGCTGGCAGGCAGACATCCCAACCCCGTCTCCCGTGCGCGCAGCCTCGAAGTCTTAGCGAAGTTTCCTGGCGCTGGATGCACATATAGCGATATCGAAGAGAATATGCGGATACCGCTCCGTATCGCTCGCGGTTACACGGTTATGCCGGGAGTTCCTACCTCCTAGGCGTAGCTGCGGTCTTCTGTCAGCTTCCAATACGTATCATCACCCTGTCACACAAATGCGGCCCTGATTTCCTTTTTTTTTTTTTTTTCCTCTCTCGAAACGGAGGCCAAATGGGGACGCCGCAGAGAACTACGGTAATAAAGGATTATGCTTAAACGGCGGGGGGTGGGAAGCCGGTCAGGTGGTTCACCATCACGTCTAACACTCATAGACAGGATGGCGAAGGCCAATAAAAACACATCACCCTCCAGTTCCACACAGGCGACACTCAGGGATATGCCGGGGGGGCTTAGTAATAGAAGAAAGAAGGCTCACCATTAACCAAGGCCCTCTGCCTATTGAGCCAGCTTTTGGCGACATCCTGCCTACGCTGCAACACAACGTGGTTGCTCTGCAGTCTCGAGTTGAGGTCGTACCACGCGGTAGCGATGAGGGCGTTCTCGCGCTGCAGGTTCTTGATGATCTGGTCGCTTTGGGCCTGTGATTTTCGTGTCAGTTGAGCCGCCCGTCGGTTATGCTGCATTCCACAGGCGATCAAGTCGGATCGCGTAGGTAGACAAAAGGAACTCCGGCGGCTGCGTTGGAGCTTGCGGCCCATTCGTGACCATCGTGGCGGTATTCGCGAGGGAGAAATACAAGTTGAAAATGATACATGTCAGACAGCTCACGCAGTCCAGGAAACACACGGAGCGAGACAAGAAGCAATTTTATATGCAACATTGCGAAATAACTTTAGATCCACCGGATATATTTGGTCCGAGTCGATGTCGAACGCGCCATCTGACCGACCATGACAGAACGGAATTGCACATACCTTCTGGGCGCCAGCTTCTGTACCCGCCCTGACGGCTTTGAGGGTGCGCTCGAGTTCGCGATTCTTGAGCTCGAGCTTTTCGTACTGCTGTTGGTGCGAAATCAACCCGTCAGCACCACATCCTCCCAAACGTTCTGTATTAAGAAATAAGACAACTCGGGAAGGGTTCGCCAGCAGCCCGCCACGGACGGTCCCATGAGGCGAAACACTTCAAGAAGTCTTAGGACCACCGCCACCGACGCCCAGCCAAATAGAGAGGCGACTGCCACCCGACCTACTGCTAGGCGCGGCGCTAGCCTGTGCAATACCGCTGCTCCTCGGGAGGGGCGGGGAAGATAGGGGCACAGATTCCAAACTGGTACACTGCCGCGACGGCGGCCTCGGGGAGGAGCCGCCCATTGTGGCACTACCACCGGGTCGGGCCGCCGCCGAGACCGGGCGCTGGGGAAACCCAAACGCCCCATTCCCGTTTATGCGGTAGGGGTGAAAGCCCGATTGGGGACGTTGCGGCGTCTGACCCTGACCCCACGAGAGGCGAGGCATGAGGACGTCCCATACGGACTGCCGCTTGACCTCTACCTTCATCCCCCCGATGCCGTCGTCGTCGTCCTCCGCATCCAGGTCATCCTCGTCATCGCTCCAGTCGCTGACGGGAGACTCGGGCGGGCCCCTAGGAGATCGGGGCAGGACGATGGAAGGGGGCGGGTTGGCCGTGACGGGAGTAGAAGACTTCGAAGCACTCACCTCCTTGAGCTCCTTGGCCTTGACGCGCAGCCTCTCGAACTTCTCGCCCTGCTTAATGAACTCGGTACTCGGCGTCTGGCCGTCGGCGGCCGCCTGCAGCTGCCGGTTAGCCTCTTCTGCCTCGCGACGGAGCTGGTCCTTCTCGATGAAGGCCGTGAGCAGCTGCTTCTGGAAGTTGTCGCCCTCCTCCTTCAGCGACTTGCTCTTCTTCCTCTCGGCGTCGAGCTCGGCCCTCAGGCTCACGGCGATCATGCCGTCCGTCTTCTTCAGCTCCTGGAGGGCCTCCTGGCTCGACTTCTCGACCGCGTTCACTTTGTCCTCGTCGTCAGCATCTTCATCGTTCAGCAGCAGCTCTGCCAGGATGATCTTACAGTCTCCGCGGGCCTGCAGCAGCTCCCTCTCCTTGTCCGAAAGGGCCTGCCTCGCCGCCTCGAGCTGTCTTCGCAGGTCCTTGCTCACGTTCTGCTCGGCGAGGACCTGGGTCCGGAGGTTCGAGTACGCGTCGTCCCTGAAATAGTCGCTCATCAGTACCTTCATCCGGGGATCCAGCCTGTGACAGGCGTCGATAGCGCCCACTAACCCTTCGCCGCCCATGTTGAGGATGAGGGCGTCGATCTGCGCCTGGCCGACCGTGTACTTCTCCAGCATCTCATTGTACTTGTCCTGCAGCTGCTGGCGCGAGGCCCGTGTCTCCTCGAGCTCCTGGAGGAGCAGGTCCTTGGCGGCCTCGGTGCCGATGCTGCCCCTCAGCAGCGCGTTCTCCGCCTGCAACCGCTGTATCTCGATGTCGCGCATCGAGACGCTGGTGCTCGAGTCACGAAGCTCGTCCTCGAGAGACTGCGACGGGCGAGCGGCCGAGGGCGTATCCGGGACCGCCGAGGGATCCAGCATCTGAACCCTGTCTTGGAGGTCTCTGACTGTCTGCTCGTCGCTCAAGGCCTGCTGCTCCAGCTGCTGGATGCGGAGCTTCAGCTGGGTGTTCTCCCCCCTCCAGAACTGCTTCTCGTCCCGGAAGCCGGCGATCTCGATCTCGTAGCCCTCCATCTTGGTGGCATAGGCCTCCTGCTCCTGTCTCATCATGGCGATCCTGGTGTTGGCCTTCTCGAGTTCCGAGTAGGCCTTCATCACGTCGACCTTGTCGTTTTGGAGCGCCTTGAGCTCGATCTCCATCGGGCGGTACGCCTCGACCTTCTTCCGGAGGTTGTCGGCCGTGTTGGCTTTCTTGGACAGTTCCTCGTTCTTGGATCGGAGCTCCTGGTTCTCGTCGGCCAGATGCTCGGCTTTCTGGACTTGCACCTCCAAGCGCGCCTTCTCGCGCTCGAGCCGCTCCTTCTGGTCGACGAGGTCGTTCCGCTGGTTCTCAAGACTCGCGATGAGGGCCTCGTTCTCGCGGAGCTGGCGCTGGAGGCGATGCTTATCGAAGTTGCCCAGCTCGTTGTTGATCTGCTTTTGGAGATCCTCGTTCTCGTTCTGCAGATCCTCGTGCTTCCTTACTAGCTCGTCGTAATTATCCTGCAGGCGGTCTAGCCGCATCTTCAGGCCCCCCGCCTGCCTCCTGGCATCGTCGGCTTCGTATCGCAGACGCGCGATCTCGGCTTCCTGGGCCAGGTCATCGTCGACGTTGGCGGAAGCTGTACCGGTATCGTTGTCGACGTCGCTCATCTCGGCATCCTGCTTGACCTTGGCGTCTATGTCTTGGATGATGGTCATTATCGCCATCTGCTGGTGCTGGTTAAGAGTCCTCATTAGCTGGATCGGCCGCAGCCCCCTCTCGGTGTCGGCGTCCTCGTTCCAGGCGGAGGCGAGGAGGAAGACGGTAAGGATCTCTGCCATGCCCAATTTTGTAGGATGCCTCCCGAGGGCCTGAAAGTCGATGCTCCTGATCAGGGGTTCGATCTTGGGGCACTTCCGTCTCGCGTAGTCGTTAAGGGCCATGTGGATGATGTGTAGGTTTCTCGGCCGGTGGTCGTCGGTGTTACTCGGGGGGTTCTCGAGGGCCTGTTGTAGGCGGGACGGATTGTACTCGTCGTCGAGGATCTCGAGGAGCACGGAAAAGACAGCACCATCATACAGTTGTTCCGCTCTCTTGCACTTGAGGCCGGTGTCCCGCGGGGCGAGTTCGATGAGCATCTTGTCAGCCTGTAAGACACCGGGTTAGTAACCGTGCTATAGAGGTAAGAAGAGGGAGCGCGATGGAAGTAATAACTTACCCATCCCAGCAGGGCGGCCTGCGTGGCCGGATTATTTAACTTGCTCAGCATATCGACTGTTTCGTCGGAGGCCTCTGTCCGTCTGGCGGTGTCGGCTTAGCCAGGTTGGTGATAATCAGCGGCGCGATATGATTATGATTTACGGTCAAAGATGTGGGCTTTCGTATATACGTCCCGGCTAGCGAGGATTTCGGGTTAAGGGGCAGTAGCGTCGAAAGAGGATACGGTCGCCAAGCATGAACGTGCGTGTCTGTCCTGGGGATCCGTGTGAGGTCAATTCAAGGACTCAGGTAATGATCGTGGGTGGATGTCTTCGTCGAGAAGAACGTAGAGTATGTGCGCAGATTTGTTCGTATCATCGTGTCCTGTCGCGGGACAGGGGGGTATAAGAAGTATGGGCTGGGAACAATGCGACAGACCTTCAAGCGAATTACGACTGGCTCAAAGGTTCGTTGTCTTCCCCCGCCGAAATGAATGGACGTGTGGATGATAGAGACGAGGTTATTGTCTTTCGAATGACCAATCGACAAAGCGCATTGTTCGCGTGTCCGTCGGTATCCTCTTTTTGGTCCTCGAGTGAGCTCCCAGTCTGGCTGGATCTAAGTTAGCTGCGTTAACAACAGACCCCGACCAAATGTGTGGTGCTCAAACTTCACAAAGGGGATGCGCCTAGACTACCTGATGCTCTAGGTACGGGAAGTGATTCGACGCGACAAAGCTTGCGTCGAGGCAATGGACAATGAATTCTTGATGAATGGACGAGATTTGCTAGTAAGTAAGCCAGTGAAATAATGCTAAGTAGGCAATACAGAACATTATGCGATCATCCGACTCGGCACGGGCCTTAGCACTGGATATGTACATGTATGCATAAGGGTATTGCAGTAAATCTGTAGCACTAGCTCGACTGGGACCCGACAAAAAAGCCCCACCAAATGCGCTACCACTGAACCCTGCAGCGCCAATGCTGCTTGCCCTTCAGGGGCTTGATGAGGCGACATGGCTTTGTGCTACTGCACGCCATTTGATCTTTGGCTTGGCCGCCCTACCCGTAGCTACTCCCGTAGAATAAAGATAGCAGAAGGTCTGGTCAGCGCATCATTCATTCATTGTGGCATTTGGCGAGAAGACAAAAGCTGAAGGGCACCTATACTTCCCGTGTCTATGTAGCTCTAGGACACCCAATGACGTTACCAGCCGGAGCTCTTAAGACTCCGGGGTTTTGTCGTCTGTATCACAAAGCCCGACGTCCGAGCTTGCCCATCCGCTATGTGGAGAGGTCTCACATCATCTTTCCCAGAATCTCCAGTCTATGAAGTATGATGCTGAAAGTCTTGTGTAGATATCAGGAGGTTCGGGCATTTAACCGGCATCTATCATGGTATGTGTTCGGTTGGCCTAGTATGATCTGCTGCTCACGAAGGACCATCTAACCCATTTCGTAAGTTCCAAGACAGGCACGCCACTACCGTCGCATGGATCGTATGCATCCCATATAACCGGTACATAGTTTGTGTCTGTGACAGGAAGGGGATGTAACCTCGTCATTACGCATGACCTCTTTTAAAGTGTTATGGGCCAGTGCTTCAGAGTTCGTCTAGCCGTCCTATCCTCCAGTTGCGGTGTTCCAGAGGCTCGAACAGCCTTCAAGAGCTGTCAAATACATCCACCAAAGAAATTGGGACGGCAGCTTTAATGTTTGTGGAGGACGGTGTGATGGAGTATACGGTTGTTACGGCTGTTGAATTGTTTAAGCCCCATTGTAGCGCCGTGATGTAGTCCCCCTGAGCTCGCATGCGATAGGTATTCCGTTTATGACTGTGCAATGTACGCAGTAGACAAGGCAATGAAAGCAAACCTGCTTTGACTACTCGAATCTAGGGTACTACGGCCCCTGGAATATGCCCCTGGAATATGCCCTGAGGCAGGGCCACGAACGACATCTAATTCCATCATGCGAATATCGCCATGCACACTGCGGCCTAGATGGTGCTTTAAGGAGACCGTCTTTCGCTGCTATACTTGCCCTAATCCTATGCTCATGTGCTCATGGTCTCACGGCCACAAGTAACCCAACCAGCGGTAGACATAGCATAATCAGCGCTCGGCCATGGCATTGGAACAACTACACTGTTAGTTGAGGCACCGGGATCAGACAGTTTCGTGTCGTCCAGAAAAAACAGCGGTCAAAGTGTACTCGTATTGCGATAATTTGACATGTGTACCTAGGTAAGCAACATACGGCCACCCATGGGGGGTGACCGTTCATTCGTTCCAGTAACGCCCCTTCCGTCCAAGGCAATGCTAAATCATCCATCCACGCCCGCCGAAATTCAGACGATGTTGTGACTATCGTTTTTCTCAATGCTTAGCCATCCGATGCATGTAGGCGTGCGTGTACGTAGTATTATGATATTGCGGGGTATCGAAGAGGTCGTCCAGCGTGCATCTCCATCAATCGTGTCTTCGGGCTTTGGCGTCGGGGTATCCTTATCTCAATTGATCTACTGCGGACCACCCTCGTAGGTGTTGACCACCTTGTCCTCTTCGACGATGGCATTGTATTTCGAGCTCCAGGCGGATATGGACTCGGTGATCGTCTGGGGCATCTTGGCCGCGAAGGCGCTGCGAAAAAAGTCAGCCGTCGGCCAGCGTAACAGTAGTCTCTCCTTTCACATATCACCAGGCCTCTCATCACATGTGAAGATACGACAAGTAGAGGGGACAGGCGGAAGCTATTCCGCGTCCCGACTATCCACAGTTGCTGATGCCCGAGGCGAGAAGGGAAAGGTAAGGGAAGGCGAGCTTACTTAATCAACTGGTACTCGTGGGTGATGACACCGCCGGCGTTCTTGATGTCGGCCTTGGCGCTGTCCATGACGCTCTTGGCGGTGTCCTTGGGGAAGCTGACGATGACGGACTTCTGGATATTGACGGCGAGGGCGCCGGAGACTACGGCGAGGCCTGCGAGGAGAGTCGGGAGGACGCGCATCTTGAATTCGTTGGGCTATTATTTCTGTTGGGTGATGAGGGTGGAAGGTCGATCGAAAGGCGCCTGGTATTTTGTCTTTGGGTTACGGTAGACAAAGCTATGTACGTATGCTGGGTTGCGTATGGTGATAGAATGGAAACGGAAAGAAAGGGTTGAATGTCTGATGATATATATGAGTGGACGGGAAGAGCCGGAGACTGTTGGGCCCCTTGCTGGCGATTAGGTCACAGGCGCAGACAGGCGCATGAACGGAGGGTTCGGCCAACACCTGCCCTGGTAGTCCTGGGCTGCCTGCATGAGCCACTCCGGCGGCCCAACTGCCAATCTAGACTCCTCAATCAACCCTGGTGCCCCATCATAAGGAAAAGTCGGGGGGTGCCCGGGGTGGGGGGGGGGGGGCACGCGCACGGGCCCCGCCCCCCCG
>QJOA01000258.1:0-83755 GCA_004155915.1 Monosporascus sp. CRB-9-2 | reverse complement strand
CCGGCTTTTACAGCTTATTTTGTATGGGAAACAGGGTAATTTTTATCCAATTCAGATGCCCAGAATGTACGATGCGGAGCTCCGAAGTCATTTCGAAGACGCCGAAAGGCCCAATATATCTCGCTGCCGCTACTACGCTTCCGAGATGCTTACCGCGTCGCTGCAACGGGAAATCACCTTAGGAAGCTGGCGTTGAATTTGTTTACTATGATCGCCAACTTAGTACCTAGTGAAAGGTCCTTTTCAACCACGAAATTCATCCACAGTGGTAACCACAACCGCTTAAGCCCTGAAAAGACTAACAAATGTTTATTTATTTACATAAATTACCGGGCCCTTAAACGGGAGGTTATGACTACGTGGGAACGCTAAGCCCTGAAGAGGAGGAGGAGTTGGAAGATATTGTATTTAATCAGTTGCCGGAAGCAATCTAATGGAAAGGGTAACAACAGACTAGGAATCTCTTGAAAATTACGTTTCCACACCTAAATATGTGGGTCTTCGGAGGCAGGTTGGTCCGAAAAGTCCGGTTTTAAAAACGATTCGAATCATTCGACGAATCATTCGACGGATCATTTGAATGATACAAAAATGAATGATTCGTACAGAAACGCTAGCCACTACTCTCTAGAACCCTTATCATCCATGACAATTTACGCTTTTCATACTCTATGCAACCTTTCCTCGCGATCAGCCTAACTGTGACAAGGATGAAGGGGTGCACTCGAAAAGCGCACCGCTGGCTCTTACAATAGCTAGCTGCAAAAGATGTAATGGACTTGCCGGGCAATTAAGGGCCCAAGATTGAAATCGTATAATCACATACCAACTTCTACCAAGCGGCTCATCGGTTGATTATACAGGGATATCGGAATTTTATTCATCCTGGATTAGAATTAGGTAGCGGCACAAGGACACTAGGTATACTGAATAGTGCCTAATGCTTTGTTAACGCCATTTCATAGGGGCTTCTCGGAACAAACTGGCATCCGACTCGGAGGCTTATAACCATCAAGATATCGAGGATCGATGATGTGCCATGTTTCACACTCACTCTAAGAAATATCCGAAATTCACTGCTTACGTCTCTAGTAGGCGATGTAGAAGAATCTGTGGGCCCAGGAGTGGCCGGGACATATCTTGTCTCCATCGCCGTTTGGTGCGGGATATATCTTGTCTCCATCGCCGTTTGGTGCGGGACATATCTTGTCTCCATCGCCGTTTGGTGCGGGACCATTTTCTTATTTAAATTGGATGGCTGACGCCCCATACTGCTTTACGCCCTACCTGGGTCATATCAAGACTCCATAACGAACCCACGGAGATCATCAAGTGGAAAGAGCATCGCAGCCTCAGACCGACTTTCAACACAGCAAGCGGAAACATGTCATCCAAAGGATCTATCCTCATCACCGGCGCCAATGGAGGGCTAGGCTCAGCTACGGTTGAGCAGATTCTCAGCCAGCCGCAGATCGCGAAAGACAACTATGGCATATATACTGTCCGCAAGGTTGAGACGGCAGACGTAGTGAAGAAAGTCCTCCGGAAAGCTACCTCGGTTCAGCATGACCACGAGTTACTACCCCTAGACCTTGCGAGCCTTGCCAGCGCTCGCCAGGCTGCGGAGAGCATCAACAAGCGCGTCCAGAGAGGCGAGATACCGCCCATACGCGCGTTGGTTTTGAATGCGGGATGGCAAGAGCACACCACCCAGACCTACACCAACGACGGCTTCGACATGTCATTTCAGGCCAATTACCTGTCGCATTTCCTCCTCACTCTCTTATTACTGAAGAGTATGGACAAGGAGCATGGTCGGATCGTGGTGATCGGCAGTTGGTCACATGAGTACGATGCACTTCCCATTCGGATGCAATAGCCTTGAGGCTTTACTAACCAGCCGTGTAGCACCGCGGACCCTAGAAACAGGATAGGGCCGTATAAGGAGTCGTTCGTCCCTGAGAAGTACCGTCAGATCTTCCTTGAACCCATAGACATCGAAAGCCTGGCGAAAGGCAAGTGGAGCAGCTCCCTCGAGAACTCGAAAGATCCTTGTTATGGCTTCCGACGTTATGGCGCGAGCAAGCTATGCGAAATCATGATGTTGTAAGTAATATTTAGATCTTACATGCGAAAATCCCAAAGCGTTGGGGGGTGGGAATGGGTCCAATATGATAGAGCTATGATGCCCCTGTACTTGAACTTGTTCACACATCCTACCCTTGCAACACAACTCTTTATCCATTTCATAACCCTGCGTCCACCGGGAAACTAACACACACAGTCGCGAGCTATCATACCGCCTACCGAAAGACCCTGTGCTGTCCGGGGTGGCTGTCCTTAGTGTTGACCCAGGTGGCATGCCAACCAGTCTCTTGCGTCGAGGGAGCCCGGTGGTGCGGTTTATCATAACCTATATTATTCCCATCCTGCTGCCGGTCCTCGGGCCGATCCTGACTCGGTTTTCTCCCAACGGGACTTTACGCACGGCTTCGAAGTCGGGCGGCGATGTCTTGAAAGCGGCTTTCGATACTAAGGAGCTCGGCGAGCATCCAAATGGTTTATACCTCAACGGGTCAGAGCCCGGGGATGTTGGAGCTGAAGCTAAGGACAAGCGCAAGACGGGACAACTTTGGCGGGACAGCTTAGGGTACGCGGGTATCAAAGAGGGCAACACTATCCTGGCGCAGTGGCAGTGATCAACACCACGCTTCTGCTCTTGCCTACGGGGAGGGAGTACAGCTCCTCCAGATTGCGAGTTCCGAGGCACGAGAATGATTGGCGAAGTACGTGGAATCGAGCGAGCCATGTACATATGATACCAGAAGCCTTATCGACGGCGGCAGATAATGAACATTCCACTATAGAGCCTCCCTGAACCAAAAGTCGGGTTCCTGATATCCTCGCTCAGTGGCTCTGCTTCATCAAAAGATTCCCGCCGACCTTCCACCCGCTCGTCAGGGGCAGGCCAACATGCAGACTGTGCTGGTCGCTGCTCCAGCCCTCGAGTAGGTTGCGCCAGAAAACGGCAGCTTTAACGGAAGGTGACGCCGGCGTCCTAGAGCTCATCGCAGTCGTAATGAGGGCACACTAATAGGGGTCGCGTAACGGCTCCGGTATCACGAAGTTAGTGCCGCTGCGCGTGGTCCCTGCCAAGTGTGGCCACAGAGCGAAGAACGAGCTCAAGCGTTTGCCGTCCAGCACCATCGTTGCGTGAGTCACGTGCTTGTACCAGCCCGTGGGGAGGTGGTAACGCCCCTCCTGCCCGTAAAGGGCCAGCTGCACGGGCTTGAGATGTGCGCGTGACAACCTTGGACCGCTGAAACAATTTGTATACTATTTCGCATGAAGTTCAAAGAGCGGACGCCTATGCGGAGTCACTAGGACCAGTCGCAAAGGATATAGGGCTAACCTACAGTCGATAACGGGTGATGCAAATGGAGCCCGGACTCGACCGTGCCAATGGATCTGCTAAAGGGGCTTTCCCTGCGCTTTCTGTTCAGGATCCCTTGCTTGGAGTGTATTTCCACACCCGCCGACTGCGTAAATCATAAGCGAGGCGGTTGGAGGTTTTGTGATGGTTTTTCGCACAGCTCAAGATTCAGCCCCGGAACGGAAACAAGCCAAGAGAGGGAACTGTGCACCCTGATGAGTTGCAATCTGGGCCTTGGCCACGCGAGCAGGACAGATCACATTACTCCTATGGATTGCGCCGTTAAGTCTATTCTATATTAGGCCCAAGAACGCGAGAACTGCACATATGCACGCTCTGGCAAGAATAGTTGAACAACCTATACCTACCTACCCACCCAGGTATACCAAATCGCTGCCGCCCTGATATAGCTCGACCAAGTCTTCTAACACAACGCAATGCTGATAATCAATGGCTTTCAGTTACTATATACAAACAATAATTGAACCATGTCCTTGAACACTGAAAACCCGCTGGTTAGAACAAAATCGCTAAACACCCACGCCACTCACGCTAAAACCTAGCCAAGCACCATCAGACTCCTCTCCCCCTTTTACCCCTTTCCACCGCCTTAGCCACCCCTCGCCCAAACACCGCCACTCCCCTCACACATCGAAAGCCTCATCCACCAGCGCCGCCACTCCCCTCACACATCGAACAGCCTCATCCACCAGCGCCGCCACCCGTGTGGGGGGCGGAGACGGAACCAAGCGTCGACGGCGAGGAACCCCCAGATGCCGAATATCGCGGCAACCTGCGGGGCGAGGTTTAGGACATAGAAGGCGTTGGGCAGCGCCCCGCCGCGCAGGGGGTGCTGCCGCGCGAACTCGATGTTCTGCTCGATGCGGCCCCATAGCAGGTAGAGCCAGACAACCGACCCGATGAGGAGCGAGTGTCTCCACGGCATCGCGACGAGGGGGTGTGTGGCCGTGACCGTGCCTGTGGGCGGGTAGGTAGGCTGGCGAGGAAGACGCGGACTATGCCCGCAGCGAGATATAGGAGGGGCCGAGGGAGCCGAGGGTCCTGCTGCGTATCGTCGTGCGTCTGCGGGCGGAAGGGACGAACCCCGTCGATCCGAGTAACTGGTAAGACTGATGGCGATGATGATGATGATAAGCTGGCAAAGCCTAATTTTTAAATGATAATATGAAGCTACGGGCTATCCGGTGGTCTGCTTCGACATATAGATAGGGGCTTGGAGACTTGTCTGCGCCGCTTACTGTTGTGAGTCGATGGGACCCCTGAGGACGATAGCGATGGCGAGGCCCTCTGAAACTCGATTTGAAAGCGTCTGCTGTGCAAGAGGTCGAGTAATGGTGCTTGATACTTGGCTACTGAAAAACTTATGGGAGATCGTGGTCCCGTTGGTAGATGGCCAAGAAACACTGTATAGCCAGAAGCGAACGACGTGTAGAAAATTCGGCGATTCTATGGATGGTGGTGTTTGTAGTAATGAAACACTAAGCTCTTTGGTCAAGCAGTCGGAAAACAAGAGTTTAGAGTTTCGGTAGGGCCAGTATCTAGTTGGTGCAGGCGCTGCCGGCCCCAATGTTGTTATTCATCATTATACGGTAAGTTGTGAATGAGCTCCCATCTCTTAAGCTTACGCAAAGCAGTTGCTTACTGAGTGACTCAATCTGGCACCATAAATCATAGAGAAGCTACCGGATGCGCCAGAGACCTACCACACTAGAACCTCAAGCTACTCACGACTAGGGAAGAGAGGCTCGGTCTTAAAAGTATCGCTCGAGTCTCACTACCGATTTAAATAGTTCATTCAAAGGTGAATTAGGCTACACATAACATTCCGGCATCGGCGGCGGCGACCGCTTGGTTCGCTTTGAATCCCTAGGGAGCACTATCGGCCCCTTACCGAAAGTTATCTCGCTGGACACCGAACATCTGCTCTGATGCCGCTGGGATATTCCTTGGGGACAGTTCATCTCGTCAATCAGAGATTGTTCCCCGTTCCATCACTTGGTATCAGTTCTCAACCCATAAGCTCGCAACCCTCCCTAACCACACCGACGACTGCGCCCGTCTGGATCGCCTCGCTCCCGCCAGCAGATACTCTGTACTCAATCTCTGCAAGACCCTCCAGCCATCTAATCATCACCTCTGGCTTTACCTCCATGGTCATCAGCTGCTCCGACAGCGCGGTGATGATATCAGCTAATGCGAGGCCATTTGCGACCTTCAGCGTGTTTATGGTCGATAGACATGTGGTGACATCCGAAGTTGCGAGTAATGTATTCATTATTTTTGTAATTGCCTCGGGCGGCGGGGCGGCTATGCAGTTATAGATCGTCTCTATTGTGATGGTATCCCGTACGATGTCCTTGTCCGGTATTTTAGGGGCATCTTTGGGCTGCATAGGCGTACCTGGGGGGGTTAGCGATTGGTCGTACTGGGCACCATCCTGCAACTTACTTGATGCATGGCAAGCCTGGAGGACGTTCAACGCCCGTCGCATGTCACCTTTGCTCAGCGTAACAAGTGCATCCGTGGCCTCGCTAGTGATCTTAACACCCTCCTCCATGATGACCTTGTCCACCAGGACTCTAATATCGCCCTCCTTCAAGGGACTGAACCGGAAGCGTGTACATCGCGACAGGAGCGCGGGCGAGAGCTTGTGCGTGTAGTTGGCGATGATGCAGAAGCGCGTGTTCGCCGTGTACTTCTCCATGATACGCCGCAGGGCCATCTGGGCCGTGTTCGTCATTGCATCCGCCTCGTCCAGCACGATCAGCTTGAAGCCCGCCATGCCGCCGGCCCGCGACGCCGCACCAACCGTGAAGATCTGTTTAGTAGATGCGAAAGTCTTGATCTGCTCCCGTACGACGTCGATACCACGGTCGTCGGACGCGTTCAGCTCCAGGACCATCTGTCGCATATTCTCAGTGCCGTATATCCGGCGTGCTAGTGCTAGGATCGTGGACGTCTTTCCCGTTCCCGGGGGTCCGTAGAGAAGGAGGTGAGGTAAGCGGTTTGAGTCGACGAACTTGTTGATTGTGGCTAGGATGTCTTGGTGACCCGATACGTCGGAGAGCGAGACTGGGCGGTATTTCTCTACCCATGGAAGAGAGTCTTCGGCTTCGACGGGCAAATTGGCAGCACTTCGTTTGCCTTTGGCAGTCTCGCCGGATGAGAAGGTGATGTCCTTCGATGTAGGGACATCAATGTCCATCTCATCCTCGAAGTCCGACATGTTCGATACTTCTGTCTTTTCGCCGGTAAAAGTAGGGCTCGATTTAAGGGAGGCTGAGATGTAGGTAGGTGCAAGATCAGGTCGGGATTGAGGAAGTCGCCGAGTTGAGGGAGTTCAGCAAGACTTGAGGCCAAAGCTGTCAAGTCAGCAAGCGATAACGGAGAGGACTCGAAGACGCGTAAATTGATTTGGGAGACCGCGTCGTGGGGGGTGGACACTCACACGGGCTCTAGCTCTTGATGTGGGGCACAGGGCCGTGTAGGTTTCTTGAGGCTGGGGGGTGTGGCTACTGTACAGTAACTAGTGTATAATTCCCGGCAGCCCGCTTCTCCACACTGCATCACCCCTTTTCGAGGCATCGCTACGAAAGCACGTTACGAGACAAACAAACCTCTTCAAAGCATCAAGGGCATAGTGAAGCAGCGGTGTTAAAGGCGGGAAGCTGAATTATTGGCCTCAAAGACTGCTCTCAAAGAAGTGCATTGTCATTTTCTACTTGAGCTTCACAATGTCGTTCGGTCTAGTTGTCACGGCTGTGGGGGCGGCCATAGTTTGCGGTACTGAAGTGCGGTTAAACGGGGTCGCTGACATGCCTGCCGCTGGACATCACTGACAGTCGGAGGTACTTTCTCATTGATGGAAAACTGTTGGTAAGCTTTTCTTGCGCATTACCCGACCCTTCCGGCCCATTTTAATCCGAAAACCATTCAGTAGAGCGAAGTGAGCAGCTAGAGTATATGCATCAAGCAACTAGTCCGGCGCGTGGTCCTAAGCTCTGACGCCGGTCGATCAAAGAGGAGAAGGCGATGGTGGTCGCGAAGCTGGCAACTGCTGGCAAAGGATGACAATAATCGGCGTAAGCTGCAATGTTGAATCACTCAGGACACTATTGTGCTCACGCTCGAACTAAGCGGCCAGAAAGACTTGCTCAAATCAATTCATCGATACCCCCGTCATGCTTTGGCTCGACGCTCTCTCGTTTCTTCATAACCGCATCGCCCATATGAAGACATTGACCTTCCCCCTGCCCATTTGGTTACTAGGTCTCCTGACGGAGAGCTCTTTGTCTTAAGGCATCATTGACAGTCACTATGAAGTTGCCCCCTTCCACCTCTTTATTCGCGTCTTTGTCAGCCTCGAGGACTCGGCTGAAGGGAAGTTCACCAAAGAGCACGCAGGCAAGTCCTCGCTTAGATCGAGGCGGCTCTGAACTTGGCGTAGTTATCCACCACATACGTCAACATGTCCTCCTCTTTCTATGGGGCACGAGGTGAACAAGTCTAGGCCCCTTTATTTCTTCGCTCTTAGTCCTTGGAGACAAAGTGAGTCGTGGTTCTATATGAGCATGAGAACCCACAAGGAAGCGCTGCTATTTAGAGCCTTGCTTCGTCGTTGAACCATCACACTCTCGCTTCCTCAAAGCTTCGAGCTTCCTTGATCGATTTTCCTGCTTTCTAATACAACGTACCCAGTTCGGGGACATCGTTGAGCCTTGTTCACATTCTTTCGCAGAGCCCCAGAGCTACTGCTTGTTTCCATTCTTTGTCAGAATTTTCGTTGGTAATCTCAAGCATCCGAATACCGAGTCGGTGGTATTCGTCAAGCACGACTATTGATCAACAACCCATTGCGAGTCCCGCTTGAACAACTAAAATCGCCTTTCGCTTAACATAGCCCCCAAAATTGATATCACGCGCCATAGCAAACTCCAGTCAGGGAGAAAAGCACACACAAACGCACACAAAAAGCAAGCGGGAAATCAACCATGCCTTTCCGCGGAGTTCTCCCCAAACTCTCCGTCAAGTTCTCCTCCAAGCCCTCGACAGCCTCCATCTTCTCGCCACCGTCAACCGGCTCATCCAAGGCCATCACGCCGCACCCTATGACGCCGCCTGCGCGCCTGCACCTGCGCAGCATCCTCCCGACGTCGCCAGACTGCCTGCCGACGCCGCCGCCGCCGCCCCCGAACCCGCGGCCCTGGGTCTGGCAGTGCCACGGGTGCCTCACGATCTGGCGGCTCGCGAGCACGCGGCGCTGCCTCGTGTGCTCGCACGAGTACTGCACGACCACGACGCGGCTGACGGGGAGAGGGCGCGGCAAGAAGCGGCGCCGCGGCAACGGCGCCTACTGCCGCGCCGAGTTCGACTATCAGGGCTGGGAGGAGTGGGGCGCCTGGCGCCGCAAGGTGCTGGGCCGCGAGGCGGTGCAGCGGAGCCGCGACCGCACATTCCTCGACCGCGAGCACGACTGCTGGCTCGACTGCGACTACCCCTCTCAGTGTCACCACGAGCGCGCCCGGCTGGCCACCGTCGCCGCCGCCGCCGAGTCCTCGTACGCCGTGGCGTTGGGTACCGTCATCGAGGAGCCCGAGCTGGCGCCGCCCATCGTCGAGCGCGCGCCCGCGCCGCCCGACCCCGACGACGACGACCTGCAGATGAACGAGGCGCTGAGCCTGGACGTCGTCGTCACCGCCGCCCAGGACCACCCCGACGGGCAGCAGAAGAGCCCGCCCGCGAGCCCCAAGAGTCCCCTGAGCCAGACGAGCTTCTTCCCCGAAGACGAGCCGGAGAAGGAGGAGCCCACCACGAAGCACAATGAGCAGAAAGTGTGGTGGTTGCCCGTTGAAGAGTACAAGTCGCAGGTGGCTCGGGGTTCACCGGCCGTGGACGGCGGCGCCATGGATCTGGCGACGCTGGAGTGTATGATGCGGGAGGATGAGAATCTGATGCCGCTCGAGCACTCCAGCTACGACGGTTACAAGTCGTCCGGCAGCGGTCGAGGCAGATTGACAGTGCGCAACTCGATCGAGCCCGACGAGAGAGACAGTTCGCCTGCGTCGTCCTTGTCCTCGTCCTCGCCCTCGACCGCCGATGACGGCTCGCTGTCGTCCGACAGCGATGAGTACGAGCTAGCCGAGACGGACTTGAGTTCCGTCGGGGAGGACAGCAGGACCCTCGAGGAGACTGAGCGCGACTTGAGAGAGTTAATTGAGGCGAGCAAGTCGTACTTTAGGGAATGAAACTTGTGTTTTCTGGGAGGCTCTGTTATAACTAGCGAGGCTTGTACCATACCGACATTTGAGATGTCAAAGAGGGGTCAACTAAGGACAGGATGGTATGGTAATCACTTATAGACAATGCATGCTCTCAATTTCGAATCCTCTTACACTTGCTCAGGCCGAGAGGTCCGACCTAGAAAACATCACCAGACCTTACATTTATCGAATGAGGCGCTTGGTTAGTCGTGAGAAAAGACTTGCTTGTTGCCGCAATGGCGCTAAATGGTATATGCCGGGGTATGCTTAGAGGTTCGGTGCGATGTGCAGCACCAAAGGGCCAACTCAGTGACCCCTTTACGTGTTGCTATCGTGTCTGTCACTAGGTACTATTACACAACACGCATAGTCGAGACTGACTCGAGTGGCTACCCGTAGAATCACTAACCCGGGGGGCCCATATACAATACGGTGTTCATGAAAAACAAACAAAAAGCGCTGTCTGACCGTAAATGGCCGAGGTGCAGTTATGCTGTTCGTATTTGTAAATTCCAGCAAGACAGAAGGACCGCGAATGCTAGAATTACAATGCTGTCGAGAGCGTCGGTGGGGAAGTCCCTAGGTAAGGGGGCTTAGAATTGGCAAAATTGTGTATATATGCATTTATAGCATCTAAAAATAATTACAAGAATGTGGCAACTTCCTACACAACCTCAGTCGCCCTAAAAGGCAAAGGGCCTATACCCTCTACAACATCATTGTCTAAAGTTCAGTCCATCGCTTCACCCTTCAGATATATTTAAAGGAGCTGGCGGGCGTGGCGGCGGGCGTTGCCGGAACCAGTAGTAGCGCGGAGCCAGTCGATGACTGCGACGTTCGGAGTTAGTGACTGTTCCTTCTACTTGGAGATTGATCGGGGCTTAAGAGACACGGTTCGGGAACCACAGAGCCACAGATGCCTCCATTGAGAGATTGTGCTCTAACTAAAGTAAATTGGGGAGAGTGACTTACAAGTCTCAATGGTGAAGGTCTCAGGCAGGGCCGTCGAGCTCGGAGCAGGAGCGGCGGTGGTGGTCGGCTGGGTGGGTGCTGTGGTAGGAGTAGGAGCAGAGGTAGTGGGAGCCGCAGAGGTAGTGGGAGCAGCAGAGGTAGTGGGCTCCTCGGCCTCGGGGGTGGTTGGGGAGCCAGAGCCTGAGCCGGAGCCGGAGACGGTGAAGTCAATGCAAGACTAGAATAAATAATGAGTAAAAATCCACAGAAAGGTGAAGCTGCAAGTTGTCAGGGTTTACCTCGTAGGTCTGGTCGATGGACCGAGCGTCCCAGTACCACTGAATGACGCAGTCGCCAGCGGTTGCGCATTCATTGCCGAGATCGCTCGGGATGGTGATGTCGAAACTCGTCTGGTCGGCGGGGATGGTGTGCGCCGTGGAGGCGTAGTCCTCGAAGGAGATTAGGGGCTGGCCGATGATGGAGTTGGTGCTGGTCTTGACGATCGACACATTGGCTGTGCCGGTGTGGGGAGCCCGGATTTCGATCTCGATGGGCACGACCTGGCCAGGGGTGTATGACTGCACGTTGGCCTTGTTGTCGTCGAATTTATAGCCCTTGCACAGCCAGACATCGCATGCGTCCGCGTCGAAGTCGGCTTGGCCGTTGGCAACTTGGAGCTCGCCCTGGATGTTGCCTGGTGGAGACAGCATTAGCAATTATATCTCATCGAGAACACAAAACGCAGAGTAGCTTACCGTAGTGGTCGGCGAGCTGGTTAGTGGCCATTTGCTGGCCACAGGCAGCACGCATCGCATCGCCGGGCATTCTCGGGGTGGGCTTCGAGATGGCGCCATGGGCGGAAACGGTGGAGATAAGGCCGGCAACGCCGACGGAGACAGCGAGGAAAGACTGCATTGTGAAGTTGTGGTTTCGTGAGCGAGAGCACGTTTAAAAGGATTGTGATGAGCTAAAAAGCGGCTAGCAAGAGATCGACTCAAGTTGAAAAGAATGTGAATTGTACAAGCGAATGAATAGTCTCAGACTACACAAAATCGACAACAGATTGAGAGAAAGCGCTGGTTATCACGAAACAGACCTCGATGAAGGGGAAACATCGTGGCTATTATATAGCTGACGCTGACAGGCTGGCGGGCCAACTTCGACCGAGGGTTTCCTATCTGTCCGAGGTCCACGTGGGGGCTCAAAGTAGCCCAACCTGAACAAGATGAAGGGCCATCGGGAATAGACTCGGGATTGGCTGAACCTATCTACGCGAGCTTGAGGCTCTATGTAAAGCAGCTGCAGGTTCAGAGCCGCTTAATCAAAGGGTGATCCGCTATGGTCCACATGGACGCCAGGGGTTTGTCGTATAGCGCCACGAACTGCAATTCCGAGTGGCTAGCCAGAGCAGTGGGGCCGCAATTGTGTAACTTTGTTTCATGTTTATATGCTTTAGACTGCTTCAGGTGAATGCCCGTTGATTTATGTTAGAGCCTCACATACTTAATCTCAAACTACACCAGATACTGCAAATAGATTGGACATAAACATACGAGATAACGCTTTGAGCCCCGAGAGGCGAGAACATGCAGGGGCAAGGAGAACATCCAAGGCTCTATCTGTGTTTGTTATCGTACGGCAATTCAACTAGGTTCTCCTGCGGCTATGACGACAATTTGCACCATTCCAAGAGCCCAGAAACGGCTTACATACTTGGCCAAGAACTCACCATCAAAAGAAGCTACATAAGCTTTTTTGTTTATGACGGGGCACTGCTTTGTATAGCAGTACATGCTTCGTAATTTCAAGTCGCTTGCAATGGTCTTTCCGTAAATAGACCCATGGGCCGATCGCTCGGCGGGTAGCCCCGCTGGATCAAATTCCAGGAGATAGGACCCCGGCGTGCCGCTCCGTCGGCGCTTACCAAGTTTCGGCTCTCGGCAGAACATGCCCATGTGAGGGGGATTGGCCTTTGAAGTGAGCAACGAGCATGTAGCTACCTGAGTACGCTATCAAGTTAAAGAAGTATAAACTTAAGAGTATCTTCGCTCTAGTTTGGGACGCGATTGGGGCCCAAAACGCTTGCTCGGCTTTAAGAGTAGTCCTCACCTCTGAGTATTGGTACTCCCAATAAACTCGCTATGATCTATATGAACTGTTGGCTTGGAGTTAAACTGGTATATACGGTTTAAGAGCTGGCGCACCAAGGATTTGGTACTTCTCTCTGTTCTCTTTGCTTCTTTATATTATCCTTTAGCCTATCGGTCTTTGATGGTATGAACCCCTTATTGAGCGCAATTGGAGTATCCGAGTCACTATTGTTATCCGAGTCACCATTGCTATCCGAGTCACTGTTGTTATCCGAGTCACTATTGTTATCCGAAGCCGCAGACCATCAAGACGAGCATAGATCATTGCCCATTGCTGTTTTGCGATCTAGGCTCTTAAAGCTGCGACAGAGCAAGCGATATGCATCCTAATTAGCAACTTTATTATTTGAGAACAGTTTGAGTTAGTCCAGTTCTATGAGACCCTGACATCACACACTGAAGCATATATGGCTGAATGAATAAGATATTATCTGGCTGACCTTCTAAGAGGTCCTGTCTAGAAAGAGAGGTTGTGAGACCTCCTTATATACACAGAAAACAACTGTATCTGAGAGACATCGAGACCGGGCCTTCGAACAACGCATCCCAATAGTAGCAACGCTAGCTAAGCCACGATGCAGCTAACAGACCTAGACCTCAGTAGGGTCTGACAAGTTCGAAGTCGAGTTGAGGATATTACGAACTGAACACGGCTTTTGGAATAATAACCGACATCAACAAGGCTCCCAGCCACCATCACCGTGCAACCGATCTTTTACCGGTATCATTACTGCCTAGCAGATTTCGCGAAGCTTAACCAAAGCCTGGCGAACTGCCTCAAGACTCGTTGAGTCCTGTATGGTGCTGTGTGAATACCACAGATGACAATGCGGACGTACCGCCCCAACCGATATAACAGTATCGCACAACAACATACTGAGGACAGCAAGCCTAGTATGAATTAATCCGGGGACAAGTCATGTAAAAGATTGAGGTTAAGGCTGCTATGCACGAAGGGATCTGAACATTGTATTAAGACGAGACGCTAGGTCACAGACCGATTATGACTTTATCCGACTAGAATACGACTAGAATAGGCTAGTGTCCATGTATGTACTTAACCGATCTTTGGGCGACCTTTAGCTGTATGATATTCTGTATGTGACGTCACTTAAGTGATTCCGTATCCTCTCCACAATCCCTAACACACCCACTGCGCAAACATCCTCCTTGGACAAAAGCGCAAACAAGAACGATTCAATTCAGCCATACGAGTAGACATAACCAAGTCACGGCTCGACAGTATTTTCTTTCAAGAGGCCGCAACCGGCGAAACGATATACCTAACGCAAGATGGACCCCAATCCGCTCGCAGGCCGTGAGAAGGCCTTGGAGAACCAATACATCAAAGAGAAAGAGTACGTGTCTCGGATTACGGACTCCCCCATTTCCAGGTATGGTCCGTCATGGACAGCTGACACCCTGTACAGAAAGCAGATGGCGAAGGATAGAGCGGCCAAAGCTCAAGCTGCCCAGGAGAAGGAGGGTCAAACTCAGCAGCAATCAGGGCAGGGCAAACAAGCCTAAGTGGGGATGGAAGCCGGCTGGAGGGTTTGCTTTCGCGCCTTTATTTGTAACGGACAAGCTGGAGTGAGTTTTATGAGTTATGTAGGCTGCCACCGTACTATCGTCATGCGACAACTTGATCTCGCCTATATGAGGCAGGTGTCTAGCATTTCAAAGCATCGTATAGCACCCGGTGGTTCTGCCTTGGTCTTAGAAGCTGCCAGACGTATGGACTCCCCCATTCGCCCCTTCGCGGCCTTTAAATGACTAGATATGTCCCTTCTAAAACTAATATTCTAGCCTAGTAGTTCTATCATCCCCTCTCTACCTACTCCGTTGCGGCCTAAGTTATTGGCTTTGGTCTTTCACAGCCAGAAAGCAAGACCGGTCTTACAGATGCTAATAGCAAGTTGTTTCCAGTAAGAGTTCGTAACCTACGCCTAACACCTTGATCGGACTCATTTGATGTCAATTACAAACCCCTTACGCACCCTTTTTCGCCCAAGACAGTTCTCAATAGCCCTTTCCATACGCTCATCACCCTTAGGATAAGATCTCCTTTGGCTCAGATATGCAGGGAGGCACTTATGAATGTTAGAACCGAAGCCTCCTTATTCCAAAGCCTTCCATGCATGCCCCCTTGACCCCATATCAATATGGACCAGACTCCTGGTACGGGCATTAATGGAGGTAACGGCATAGCTTGGCAGCAATACTGGTTTGCAACCTCGCCATATTATCGACAGGTGGAACAGTGGTGCATGGAGACAGGCTCGCTAGGAGTTCATTTTCTAAGTCTTTAGGATAACTGCTCATCCACCTTCAATAGACTCATTTACCCTTAGACACCTTCACTCCTTTCCAGGATCAGGGTCTGGGATGCGAGTTGTGCGTTGATGATAGCCGGTCGCCATAGAATATATAAGCCCGGCGGACTGTCTGGGTACCAGCACAAAAAGCATGCGAATCTCTGGATTCCATGAATCGATTGCAGAAGCTACAATCAGGTGCCCATGCGAGCATCACTAAGCAAGCGAAGAGCCTTTGATCTATCGTGGCATATGATATCTGTGGTACCTGTCTAATCTAATTGGCTCTGCAGTTGTATGATTGTCGGTGTTCGGGGCTGAGCAGGTCACTTGGCAGCTTCAGCCCCGCTTAAGCATCTGCTCTATTTTTCAGGATGGGATTGATCCACGGGTCATCATTCCTCTTATTACTCTTGACTAAAGTGGCCAAATGCAGGGCTGATTTCTTGATTCTGCATCTTTCCGGTAGGCAACGCTTGAATGCAACATAAAATTCAGATGCGCTATCTGATGAATCACTGATATGTCACTGTCAACTAGGATCCACTGACCGGCCTAGGTAATAGAGTCGACCAATCTAAACTTTGTCTCGCCCAGACTCGTCTTCCTCCCCCTAAATTTCATCTTCGAGGCATACAATTCGGATTTTGAGCACCTCACTGATTACTTCGTGAGAGACACACGGTAAAAATGGACATCAAGTCCCCGGAAGACGTCCCGCCCCCGTATGATACCATTCATCATGATGGGACATCACCAGAGACCCTCCCTTCGGAGTCCCTAACCTCGCACCTGCAGAGCCACGTCGCCTCTCTACCCAGCCGCATACACGCTTCGCAGCGGGCGCGCACAGCTCAACAGAGAATGGACGACACGCTGCTGATGGGCCACATCGCACCGGTCATCGAGGAATTCCTGATCGACCTAGGAGCCCAAGCCTCCACACCCCCGCTGGCGACTCTGACTATCGTCCCCGGCGGTGCTGTCCCTGACACAGCAGTGCTTAGCGGGCTGGAGGAGGCACAGAAACGGGGCGAGCTGGGACGTCTTTTCAAGGTCAATCTCGAAGAGGGGACGAAGGGCATACAGTCCCCTTCATACTCGACGTCTTCCCAAAGCGCAAACTTGCTCTGGTGGCATGACGAGGCGATGGCGCGGCGACTGGCTAGGAGCTTACAACCTAAGAAAGTGGAAAAGAGACAGCAAGTCGCGCGGACATCGCCGGTGCAGGTTGTGGTGGAACGGGAGCTCGCCCCGGAGAAGCAGAAAGGGGGTCGGGGTTGGGGTTGGGGAAGGTGGAGGAGTGGACTGGGTTCTGGAGAAACGTGTGAACGTGGAGCGATGGGCCATCCAAGCAGCCGGATCGGGGCTAGTGAAGCATCAGCTAGTTCTGGCACACAGGAACGGGTCCAAGAGCAGGACGAAGCTCAGATGGCTGTCGAGGCGCAGGAGGTTGTTTTCCGCGTGGAAAACGACCTTGGCATCTTGGAGAGCATGCGCGGGTGGGCGATCGTGGTCATAGTAGAGATAAGGCCTTAACGTCAAGTCAGGCTGCTTCAGCGTTGTCTAAGTCGTACGGCATTGTATTCCAAGAGGTATTATTCGCCAGATAAGAAGCTATCGTAGCTTGCAGTTCAGCTCCATGCCGAGAACCCCCAGTGCATCAAATCACACCCTTGTCTCCTCTTCCGTGTTGGGGGAGGGGCGGTGACCTACGGATGGCCAGTTCAGGAACGGAATTCCGCCTTGTCTCGGTCGCCGCATGTGGCAAAGTACAGTGTGCTCGCGGACCAATCCTGCGACTTTTCCTTCCGAAAGGATGCGAGCTGGGATGATGGATAATCATGAGTTAAGCATCAGCTCAATAATACCTTATCTATATACCACCATATGATGTTGGAAGATGATATAGCGGGCTGGAGTTCAGTGTTGATTTCAAAACTTACACCAATCATCGCTTCCAGCTTGTACGGAGTATGCACTTACCTAAAACGGCACTGCTGGTCAGCCGTAGAGTGGGGTTCCGTAGTGGACTTACGCTAGACCACCGATTGCCGATCTTAGGACCAGCCATAGAAGGCTTCCAGAAACGCTCTGCGCCTCCTTATAATGTAGGCCTGAAGTTTGAGTGACAGGGGTACGATACTCCCTGCAATCTGCCTTGCTCCCGTCAAGAGCTTGCAGTAGCCGCCTGCCTCTTATAAATCAAAACATACTGCCTTGGCGACGGTCACGAGGTAACCTTACCGGTGGTAAGATGGCAATCCTACGACAAGAACCGAACTGCATTTCCCACTACAACCTTATCCACATACCAAACTCCTTTCGTTACCGGTAGACTAGCTGGTTGGCTAATAAGCGGCATCAGCCACTGGATGGAGAAGCGAACGTGCCTCGAAGCGGCGGGATGGTGTTAGCAATGCCCCGGTATATGGAGCACTAAAGCGCAGCTTCTTGACCTGCTGGCTATTAGGCATGGACAGCGTGGATTTAGGTGTTTCTAAGTACGCTTACCGCTACTGGTCTGATATAGGCAACCAAACGGAAGTACAGAATATCCCCGTCAATAGCCCTTCCCCGCGCATGTAAGGTGCTTGCTTGTACGCCTACCTCTGAATCAAGAAGGCAATACCTAATACCATCGACATGGTGGCGTTGTCCGCCATCCACCTCCCGGCCATCTCTTCATTCCGAAAAGCGCCAATGGTGGCTATGCATTCGGGTCATCTCCCATCCATGACTCTTTGTTGTCGGAGCTGACACAATCACATACATGTTTTGGCGTATGTATATATAAGCATAGATCCCAATACTTTTCGTCAAGTCTCCCGGGGCCTGGTCTTTCAAGTTATATTATTATTACTAGTTGAACCGATGCTATATTGACTGGCTTGACAAGAACTTTATCACAGTGTCCTGACGTTGCAATATCTATACAGTCTACCAGACAATAGCTTTTACCTAATCAATCCCCTAGAGGCATCTCTGCAGCGCCCGTTCGTCATGTCGTATAGGATCGCGGCGCCAGATGAGTACCTGGCCATTACTGGAGCCAATATCAAGAATGTACGAATTACCAAAGCGGCCTGGGTATGGCCACTACAGAGATGTACACGGTTCTCGGTGCAGCCACACGACTATGCCATGAACCTCCAGGGTAGGATCTGCACCCTCTAAATCTCTACTGCACAGCTTGCTAATCGAGCTCCGTAGCAATGACTAAGGAGAAACTGCAGTTCCTTCTGCCAGTCGTGTTTACCATCGGCCCGTACGTGCACCCCGCCTCTAACACCGCCCCCGAGTTGGGGCGTGCCACTAACACGGGATCAGGAACGTGAACCAACGTGGAGCAAACGCCAAGAGAGAGAAGAAACAGCAGATAGCTCACCATGGTGACAACGACGAAGAGTCTGTCTTTGACCACATCCACGATGAGGATGGCGGAGACGCCTTGACCAAATATGCCATGTTGCTGGCGGAAAACAGGGACCAGAAGAAAGGGCAGCAGTACCTCGAGAACATCGTCAAGGGTGTCATTGAGGGCGAAACCCGTGTGCTCGTTTCCAGCATGACGATGGAGGAGATCTTCACCGAGCGTGAGGAATTCAAGCGACGCATATTCAAGAACATCCAGGGAGAGCTCGACCAATTCGGCTTGAAGATCTACAATGCCAACGTCAAAGAGCTCAAGGACGCCGTCGGCTCGACCTATTTCCAGTCGCTCTCCCAGAAGGCACACGAGGGCGCCACCAACCAAGCCCGTAAGTCTATCTGCGCATTTAGAAATCATGATTTCCGGATTCTACCCACGGGTTTACGCCTGGAGCCTTAATTTCCCCTTGTTTCCTTGAGAAGAGACTGCAAATCATGTGGCTTACTCACTATGTCGAATCACAGGCATCGACGTTGCCGACGCCCAGCTCAAGGGTAACGTTGGTGAGGCGGAGAGACATGGCCACCAAGACCAAGCTATTGCCAAAATGTAAGCTTCAATCGCATCGCAGCAGGTTGCCGAGGATGAGTCGTTATGCTGACGTGAAACCAGCAATGCCGAGACAGCCGTTAAGAAGACCGAGCGCGATGTCGAGCGGGCCAAGGCCGAGGCGAACCTCGCCACGGAGAAGGCCAAGCTGAATCGGGACGTCGACATCGCACGCATTCAGGCCCAGCGAGCCACGGAGTCGCAGGACGAGGACCTCAAGAAAGAGGTCGAGATGAAGCGCGCTGCGGCGGAGCTCGAGCGGCTTCGCGCCACGGACGTGGTCAAGGCGTCAATACTGCGCGAGTCGAAGCAGCAGGCGGCGGACGCCAAGGCGTACGAAGTGCAGGCCGAGGCGCGGGCCAACTACGACAAGTCGACGCGGGCGACGGACGCGAGCGCGTACAAGGTCAAGGTGGAAGCCGAGGCGCAGGCGGGCGCCGACTACACTCGCATGACGAAGAGCAGCGATGCTGCCGCGTACAAGACGCGCACCGATGCCGACGCCTGGAACCACGCCTGCATCGTCAACGCCGAGGCCAACCTGCAGAAGAAGCTCAAGGAGGCGGAAGGCCTCGCAGCCATGGCCGACGCCTACAGTCGGATGAGCCAGGCCTTCGGCGGCCCCGCCGGCCTCCTCAGCTACCTCATGATCGAGAAGGGCACGTACGTCGAGCTCGCCAAGGCCAACGCCGCCGCCATCCAGAACCTGCAGCCTAAGATCTCCGTCTGGAACACGGGCCCCGAAGCGGGCGGCGATGGCATCGGCGCCGCCGGCTCCACCATGCGCAACATCTACCAGAACCTGCCGCCGCTCATGACCACCATCCAGGACCAGACGGGCATCACGTTCCCAGAGTGGCAGTTCGGCCGCATGCCCGAGGCGCTGGCCAACAAGGAGAACAGGGACTACCACAACAGGCAGAATAACGGGACGTGAATCCGGCCCATAGGTCGCGGAGTAATGGTGTAGTCGGTGATGGAGCCGTACAGACTGGGCATGAATCTTCCCTTGTTTGTGGTGACCTTGCGTTCGCTTATGGGGTTTCCTTTGTTCTTGCGCTTGGATTGAGACTGGCGCTAATTTGATATCCCTGGTCTGTAGTTCTTGTAATAGCGCTACTGTGTTATTAATACGGAGATAAATTGCGAACAGTGATCGAGGTACGGCTCTCTACTAATCAGAGCCACCGTCTTGTTATGCCCTCCTATCGTGCTATATTCACCAGCTCAGCCAAGACTTGCTGTTCCCGCAGCACTTCGGCTTAGATTTTACATCTCCATGGTTACTGGTCGCAACATAACCACCTGTCGACTTTCGGCTGCGAAACGTGACTAGCCCCTATTTAGCCTACTGGCCCACTCTACAACGCACTCTCTTATACCGACTGATGTAATCTGTTCTACCGATTTTCAAGAGTCATAGGGAGATTTTGTGTTTAATCGCATTTGAATTCATCGCGTTTCACTCGCTAGCTAATTACGTAGTCTAGTATCTACGTCCGCATGACCAAGTTAGATGACGGTTCGGATCTGGACAGCACCACTCTAGGCGATCTTATCTCTCACGAACAAATGCTCTCCCTAAGCGTGTCGTAGAGCGGAGCTTTCCAGGCTGGAATGTCGTGACTCTAGTGGCCTATCTATCAGAGGTCCACTGCCCACCGCTGGGCGTCTGAGACGCAAGACGTGATCCTGGACCGCACTATGTTCACAGATCAGTTTCTGACAACTTTGAGATACTGTCCCCGGTACCCAACCCAACCCCCACCCACGGCAGGACACAGGAATGTCTGTCCTTGCCCGGTGACTCAACGGGCCACCAGTGGCTCCATACTGTCATGTTAAGCCGTTCTTAGAACTCAACGCGGAAATTCTTCGCAAGGGTGTAAAATCATCGCAGGAATCCATCATATGAATACATAGCAGGGGTTCGCCATAGAAATTCATCGCAGGGGCGTAAATCATCATAAGCAAAGTAGGAATGCCGTTGTGTCCACATCAGATGTAGAACATGGAATCGGCCAACTTAGGGTGAATGCATACGTCGTTGCCGAAGGCGACCGGAAACTTGTCGGGTCTTTTCGCGCCGCTGATCTTTTCTTTGCGAGCGAGCGCAGCAGCCATAGCGGTGGGGAGGTAGAGGTAATCGAAGTAGCGACGGGCTCGCTCACAAGCGAGATCCGCGTAGTAGGCCGGCGTGCAGATACTGACGGCCCGTGTCGCGCGGCCGAACATGTAGCACAGACTCTGGGTGACGTCCTCGAGAGCATCCTGAACATTTTTATATCGGGCGGGGCGTTCCTGGCCGTACTCGCTTCGGAATATTTCGTCCAGGACGACGAAGTAGTGCGCAGGGCGCACTGTTCCAATGATGGCGCCGTGCGGCTGGAGGAAGAAGTCCCAGTTTTGGCCTTCTGTTACACCCCGGTCGACGACGGTCCCCGGCTTCGTGTTCCCGTTCTTATCTGCGTTCGCCGCCTCAGTCGGGTAGAAGCGAGTGTGGTGCCGTTTCCCGACGATGATGATGCTGATTCGAGGGCAGTGCCCTTCCTTGTACCTTTGTCCATACGCTTTTCGACATGCCTGGCGAAGCTGAGGGAGCTCTTGGTCTATGACTATCTTGTACTGGCCCTCGGAGACGCCATCTCGGTAGACCAGGATATTTTCCGGGAGCGCCTTGTTCGTCTTGGCGCACCACGATCGAAGACGTGACTCTAGCATGTTGCTCAGTCCGGTAACCATCTCCTGACGTGCTTCCGCCTGAAGATTGAGAGCTGCCGGCCACTGTGCGAGGTCTTCATCGGTATTGGCTACCATGGCCGCGATGCTGGGTGCCGACGGGGCAGAGCCTGGTGATGGGTGTGTTACATCAACCCCGACAATCATCGTCTTCTTCTGATTGAGAAGAGCAAGTCGTGCGGGCTCTACCAAGTGGTTGTTGCCACCAAGCTTCAAGTTGACTTTCACTACGCCACTCTCAGTCAGTAATGGGTTTTCTAATGGATTAGGCAAATAGCCAGGATTCACACGGCATGCTTGGAAGCTATAGACTAACAAAAGTCTCCACTCGGACTTCTTTTATCCGTGGATAAGGAATTAAGGGGCAAGGGATGACTCTAGAATTACTTACTGGAAATGTTCCGCAGGTACTGGTCGCGTCCCTTCACGGCCCTCAGCTTCTTAACGTCCATGCAAATCGTTGTGATTCCATGTTGCACGTCACCGAGACGTTTGACAATATTGTAATACGGGGAATTAGACGAGGGCAGGATCGTGAAAATCAGCTTCACTCCTGGTTTGTCCAGCGAACGGAAGAATTGGTCTACTTTGGCGGCGATAATATTGACGTCCTCAGGGGCGAAAACGGCGGCGTCAACAGGCTCAGGTACCAGGATACCCGTCTCTCTCAAAGTTTTGCCAAATTCTTTCATGACCATGGAAAGCTCATCCTTGTTAGGGTTAGGAGAGAGTACGAGGTATGACCACGTTGGAAGTGTCCCCGCGGATCTAAAGCGGCGCTTTAAGAGATTCCAGCTGGCGCCGTCTTTCACCTGCACTGTGGATTGATTGTAGTGTATCACGGGCTGACTTAGCTGGCGGCCTTCCACGGTTATCAATCTCGGGCTAGCCGAGAAGCCCCAATCTTTCTGCCCGCCCAACAACGTTAGTTAGTGTCTAGTTAGGATATTCCAGCGGGACGTACGATCTTCGGATTGCAATTAGGGTTTAGACCAACTGCCTCCAAACCCTTGTTGACGATGGATTCCGCATTGATCTTCGGAAGTCGGATGGAGAACTTGGTCATCTTTTGTCTTTGCTCCTCATCGAGCTTCGAGGAAGCCCTCTGGCCTCCTATGACCTGGCACTACAACATCCGGAGTTAGCGAATGCCCTCTCTGGTCAGTTGGGTGGATAATCGGGGGTCGTGAGACATGTTTCGGGAGCTACCGACTCCGGAAAGTCCACATTTGGGAATTTGTGCCCGTGAACTAAAGAAGATGGGGAAAGAAATAACTCGAGAAATTGCTTACTACTTCCGAGGGCAGATAGATTGGCTTCTTCTGGCTGCCAACGTTGACTACTGGCAAAGGAGATTTATCTAAGGCCGTGTTCTTGTAATCTACGCGATAGTTAGAAACCTGTCCTTGGAGCATAGGAGCGTTCGTCTTACTGGTCTGAAAATATTCAAAGACGGTAATGTGACGGCCACCCGATTCTACCGAAGACTTTTTGGATTGGGTAATGTCGGGTTTAGCATCCATCCAAAAGCTCACACGTTGAGAATTCGCCCCAAGTTTCTCTACTTTTGGAAGGAATTGAGCTGGGATCCCGGTATCCTTGTCAGGATCCTTGCCGTCGCCTAGTGTTGCCAGGCCGCTGATAGTCTTTATTTCCTCGTTGGGGCTGCCATTCTGTCTGCGGTGAGTAGTGCTGATGGAAATTCCTTCGAGGAAACAATCTGGACATACCAAAGTTAGTATTTTCTTCCCCAAAACGAATAAATGGAGGACCCAAGGCTGCAATTAAGTATAGAAAGTGCGAAATGCTCACGTAGTGCAAACAGCATCTCATCTCCCTTTCTCGGGTTCTCTTTCAGGAATCTGTCCTTGAATAGCCTGAGCAGTTCAGTCAAGGGAATTGACTTGAAGAACGCACTATGGCTGACGTTAACATTGACTAGAAGCCGGTTCGTAGCGATTCGAGCGCTTGCGAAGAAGCCTTTGAGAGCGCGTATTCCAATCTCCAGCTCTCTCATGTTGTCCGTGTCGGTACTCAGCGGGAAAGCTCTGTTGGGACCGACGGATATCAGGCTTTTTGTGGTCTTGGAGTAATGATTTAGAAAGATGTTGAGTGATTGGATCATCTCCAGCTTTCTGGGATAGGTCTTGGCTGGGTCCTGCGACGTCATATATCTGCCTAGGTCGCTGATGGGTAGGACATACTGAAAGTCGAGGCGGACGTTGTAGCTCTTCGCAGTTTCTGACGGTGCGTCTTCAAGTTCGCTAAAGTACGGGACGTTGTAGGTGTACTTCGCCAGCTCACCCAAGTCCTTGCGGGATATTAGCATCCCCTTAAAGTCCGAGACGATGTCGCCCTTGTGCTGGGACAGCTTGGTCGCGTGGAGAAGTAGCCAGACAATGCGCGTAAGCTTCTTTCCGGCTGCGGATGGCTCTACATCCATGGCGTATCTGTAGAGTCTCAAGTTCTTGTCATTGATATTCATCTCCACGTAGTTAGCCCAGAGCTTTACGGCGCTCCCGTCTTTTCCGCTCCCGGCTTTTCCGTAACCTGGTCTCAAAGGAAACGTATTTCGGTTAGCGGCGCCATTAGACTCGAGGGCAGCCGTCCTTTTCTCCAAGGCGTCTTCGGCCCGGCGTACATTCTGATCCGGGTCCAGGGGGTCCTTGCCCCCGATGCTACCATTCATAATGATCAGTTTAGCGAAATGCGCTGATGTATGACCGGGTGAAGTCCCTTACCTGTATGGATTGCCTGCCATGTAGGATACTTGCTAGCGGAACGGACTGAAGTGTAATACAGTGTAGGTATATTATGAGGATATTTCGTTGAGAGGCAAGGTAGTATCAACCAGGCTGGCAACAGGTTGTTATAAATCAACGAGGTTCCTGGTTTTGGCGAGGTTAATTGGAACGCGGGCTGATGAATGGGAGGAATCTGGGGCTGTGTTGGCTAGTTCAAGGCTCGTAACCCTAAACCGTCCAGAGAAGCCTTGCGTGGGAGGAACTAAGGTCAGAAGATTATACCAAATGCACCAATATAGGAATGTGGGTTAAGTGGGAAAAGGGAATCTGGGTAGATGCAAGTTGGATGGAAAGTGGGTATAGCAAAGGTGAAGGTAGGTAGGGGTCGGCCGAGACACCTGAAGACGGGGAGTGTGGTTTATGGGGCAATGTGATCGGTGCAAGTAGTAGGTGCCGAGTGTAAATAGCAGGTGCTAGGTGTAGGTAAGTAGTAGACGCTGTGATGCCACGTACTTACGTAGTGTATTGGTCTTTAAAGATCGTTATAGGGAACTTCACCGAGGTAGGTACGATGTTGACTGAGATATCAGGGCCGCTGAATATCGACGGTCTAAGGTTAGAAGTCATTCATTGAGCTGCGCTGTGCTCCTGGAAGATATTCTTATATATCCACTTACTTAGAAAAATAGAGATCAGGCAATCCGGAGGACTGATATCAAACACCGTTGCTTGCTTACCTGGATAGATACGTCTCGTATCGGCAAATGGCGTGTCATGTATCTAATATCAAGCCGATGTGCGTTTGCGATGCAAGCGGCAAGTTTAACGGCACACTACGGTAGTGCTCACGAATGACGGTGGATTGAAGGGTAGTAGTTTGGTGCATGGGGTTTGAAACGGGTAGCACACTATATGACTTTGTGGGAAGAGAGATATGTGCGCGGATCGTGGCTATTTGATATGTGTTATGACGATGGGTCCCCAAGCTCTAAGAATCAAGGGATGTATGGAGGCGTGTGTGTGGCAGGACGTTCAAATGTGTATGGGTTGCTTAGCTTGGTAGAGTCAAGAGATGCCAATTTCAGTGCAGTCACCGCTGAAGAAATCAACCTCTTCCATAGAAGTGGTCCTCATACAGTGTAGTGTTGTCATGAAATCGTTGGCGGGAAGCCAGGTAGCTGAGTACGCGGACGAGAATATGTAAGTGGTAGATGCTGGGTGGGTAGCGACTGCCCTAACAGTATTGGATGAGAGTATCTCTACGAAGCGACAACTAGATTCCTAATTAAATAATAAGTATCCTCGTTGGCCGATAAGGATCATTTAAATCTTTATACTTTTACTCTTGCATACATTAAGGCTGGCCAACTATTTTGTCCAGAGCCTGTGTAGTAACACAGCCTATAGCTTGAGCCCACTTCATGCCTATATCTATCTAATGTCTCTTCCCCTCTGGACCTCTGCTAATCGGCGACATGGTTTGCTGCACTTTGGCCCTGTTGTCCAGGCGGTGCATGTTATCCTCTTCCAGCAACGGTATATACAACGTAAGGTAGTTGATGTGTCCCAGTAACTCAGAAAGATACTTGTAACATATGCTTTACTACGTAAAGGGGAGCATGAAAGAAGACAGAATAGATAGAGATTATAGTAGTTGTAACGGGCAGTGTGCCAACAGTCTTTTCTCATAAGCCCCGGCAGCTTATATGAAAATTTAACGTCAGGAAATCGACGGGAGTAAGTCATGATAGGTGGGTCGACTCAATGGGAGAGGTTTAAGGTAAGGGGAGCAGGTCGACATGAGTGTACCGACTTAGGTATATCGACTTGAGCAAGTTAAACGAGTGGCTCAAGGTTAGGGGTGGGGGGGGCAGCAGCATAAGAGGTCGACGTGAATAGATAATAGTTAGCGCTCTCATTCCAGACAAGGCATTATTCGTTCTATTCAACGACAGTTACTCAAGGCCACAACTCGCACACGCACACTCTGGCTTTTATTGCCCAAATCATCACTCGGGCGGCTCCCAGGGCGACTAGCAATATCATACCTCGTTGCTTTGTAAATTAGCTTGCTTAACACTCTTGGTCCCAACGCTTCAACGCTTCAAGCTATGAACAAAGGTGTAACCTTGGCCAGATGCCTCTTTCGAGTTTGCTGGTGTTCAAAGAACGGGATGGACATTGCAACAACTTAAACAAGGACAATTGCTCGCGGGTCTCTCGACTAATGAATTTTAGAGAAGGAGACAATGGGGCGCTGCCCAACAAAGCAGGTGTTCAGTTATAAGAATGCTTCCCTTCCTGTCTCTCTGGCTAGAGTATCATCAGTCATCCAATCACCCAAAGTACTCCACATTCGCTTACTGTTCATATTACATGATTCGATTCTCGCTCTTTCAGTCATACTTGTTCCTACCATGTCTGCAGAACATTCACTTGAGGTCGCCACCGCCAGCGGTGGGCAAGACTGGCTATATGCAGACCCTTTCGCGTATCAATACTCGGAGATCCCAACTCGCATAAGCGGTCTCAAGGCCCGAGGCCGCGAGGAATCGGCCACTCCGGGCGGCGCCATTTGCGAACTCGAGGGAAGCTCCTTGCCGAGCCTAGACGAGGCCTTCGACGACCTCGCCGCTGCAGTCGGCTTGCGCTTCGAGCTGGACGGCAGCCCGCTCTTGCCCCTTACGACGCTCGAGCCTCGCTCCTGCTTCACCGCGCCGCATAGTCCCGTCGTCGAGAGCCCGGCCGAGCTGAGCGCTTGCAGCAGCGACGTGTCTTCTGTACTCGTGGCTTACCAGCCGCAGCAGCAGCATAACAGCCCCGGCTACGTCAAGCGCGGCGATTTGGTACGGAGCCGCTACCGAAACGTAGGCGTGGGCAGCAAGTACGGCCACAAGAAGCTGATGAGCGAGTCCGCGCTGCCGGAGGTGGTGACGAACGATCACTTCGCGCGAAGAAACGCGGGCCCCGCCCCGGTTGCCCCATCTTCGGTCCCCGTCGCCGAAGTGGATGTCCCGAAGTCTCGGAGGCTGAGACCCATCCGAACGGATATTCACTACGAACAGGGCCTGATGCCCGTGAAGACGACCAGCAAGGACTTCGACTCGATTCTTCGGGACATCGTGCCTAATGCTAAGAAGGGCAAGTGGCGGCACAGCAGGGCGATCCGCAACCAGGATAAATACGGGACTTGGGGAGCTTAGGTATCGTTTTTGCAGCTTGGAATTTTGAGTTAGATAAAAGTAGGGTCATAATCAAGTCGCTGGTAGACTTCCATACATTCAATTGCCTCAGGGCGAAGGAGCAGCGAAAACCTTCAAATAGATACCTCGTAGTTATTCCATATTCATCCGAATCGACGCGGGTGTCTCAACAGTGAAACGGAATCACTGGGGTAAGGAGCCTTCCCAGGTCTCATTGATGTGGCAGTCCACGTTAATGCGATCCTAGGTTCTAGTATACGTTGCAAGTCATCAATCTACTCACCCTAAATTCGGAAAAGCGTTGCGCAAGAGCCTTTCCGAGGAAGGGAGTCGCTGTCACAACAGACGAGACCCAGCCTGGTAGAGTCCACCGACCGGTGCCCTCGTTGAATTCGCTAAATCTCCGCCCGAAGCTGTTCACGGCTTGAATGTCACCAAAAGTACCAACATGGCACCTGAAGATGAAAAAATAAATACGATCATAAACTGGAGAAGTCAGGTCAGTCAGTTCTGTCGCGTTCCAGGTATGCAGGCGACTACTTCACACGATTTGCTGGAATAACCCCCTCAACGTCCTATGATAAGCTCCATCTGTTGTAGCCATATGATAGCATAAGTGACGGAGATGCACCAATGCTGGCTTCCGAGTCTCTTAACCAATCAGCTACTTCCTCTCCGGAATGTCGATAGGAGGGCTGTGTGCAACGTCGGTCGAGCCTTCGTAGCCCCCATTAGGCTTGATCTTGGACGGATCATACTCCCAGCCGCCGCCACATCCCGAAGGTGGAAGGTTTGAAACATGTTTCTTTAGACGTCTCAAGTTCGCTACTTTTTCTTGGAGCTGTCTTGCATGGCGTTTCCGGGTGTGGCGTTTCCGGCCATGGTGTCTACGGGTTGATTAAGTGTAATGAGGCTAAATGTTCGCTTCATAAGTGGTACTCTTCTACTTATCCAGTGTATAACCTGTTTCTGGGAAGAGAAGTAAAGGAATGGCTCTATGCAGGCTGGCATATTGCTCAACTTTATAAAATCAGCACCTGGGAGGAGTACGGACGTTACCTGTGATTCATTGTGAGCATCGCACACAATTTCTCTTTCCCTTCCTCAATTATATGATTGTCAGCTCAGGTAAACATATAACAACGCATTTCAGAGACCTCTGACCTAACACTTAGGCTGCCTGTTGTCAAAGCTGCAAATTGCTGGATTCTGGAAATTGGTAGTGCGGCGAAATTCCAAGGAATCCACTCTATGTAAGCGCCTAGTCTAGAGCGGTGGCAACTGAACTTTCCAGGTTGGTTGACTAACTTAATCCGACAAGGTCATCGTACTATGCCGTTCGATTTTACTGGGAACCTTCGCTGAGTTTCCATCCCGATGATAGCGTAAGAAACAGGTTGAAGGAGAAGTGAATGCCTAGTTGCTGCGCTCATGTAAGACTTAAGACATCTGTAAGTACTGGGCAGCTTACCTAAGATCAGATCTATCGTAGGAGCGCGAGTACTCTTATTGGCCTGCTTAGACCTTGGTGGCCAGGCCAAACTAGACGAACAAGTTTGCATTAGCGAATTAATAAGCCAGCTTGCTGCCTACCAAGGGCAGACAAAATGTTCCTGCAGCTATGGGGTCCCGGCTGGTTGGGTACTTATCGCGGATCTGGCCAATAGAACTTCCGCATTCGGCTACTACACTGCGATTTTAGGAAGGTGCTTTGACCAAGCCTTACCGCAGGCTATAACGTTTCTTTATTACCGATGTGGACTAAATAGCCTTACCTGCTCCAACATTCACCGTCTTGTCCAGCTGGTCGTATACACTCAATCGGTACCCGAGTCGGTCCGGACTCCTAACACTTGCGAATTGGATGGTGTCGAGAAAGACGATGTACCTGGGTATCTAGCAACTGGTCATAGGATATGTATCCCCCTTTGCTATTTCTCTCACAGCGCATCTGGGACTTTGCAGAGCTCTACCTATTACAATCCCAAGCCACCTCCATAGTACCGCTACTGCACGAAGTACATTCCACATAAAGTAATTATCCCATTTTTCGCGTTGCCTAGGTGGGCAAAAGTTTGGATTTAGCCCCCACGAACGCCGTTACGACCTTCTCAAAAGGGATAGATACAGTTCTGGTGTGGGCGGGCCCTTAGCCCTAAAAGAAGAGCTGAGAGGCTCAGCCCTGTAGGTCCGTGCCTCGTTCGGCCGCATCACCCGCGTCAGCACTGCAACGTCACATCTGACCCGAATAAAGTCGTGATGGGTTCTGAAGGGGTCAGTCATTAATTTGCACGAATTTGGGTTGTCTTGAATGCCACCATATATACATCGATCAACTGAAGAAGATATCAATGTGTTAGTACGGACTCCCAAGTAGGTTCTTAGGTCTCCTTCGTGGAGTTGTTCATAAGCCGGATGGTAGTCTAGCCATTCCCATTCACAGGAAAAGGAAATGGGGGCTCTAGTCGCGGTGGCATATCCACAATAGTTACATGCACTGATCGAAGTGCTTCTGTACTGTAGTGGCATGGGGCATGAGCACCCTGGGGTACATCGAAGGAACCCACGTGGGCGGTGCTGCTATATCTCGGAAGTTACCGAGACGCGATGGTTCACCGCCTTCTATTTCGCGTAACCGTTGGTAATGTAAAACTTGCCATATTTTATCCTTGGTGGCTGTGGCCAACATCCTGCTTTGGCCCCTGGTCAGAGTTACAGTGTAAACTGAAACTTTCATAACCAAAGAGGGATTCCCAATAGAATGGGCATGCAACCGAAATGAGCTTCGGGTCCCTGAGAGACATTGAAACTATGCCTCTACTATTCATATGGAGTTTATGTAATAGAAAGCGAACGCGGCCGATAAGATGGGCACCGAAGCAATCTTTGTAATTAAGATCAAATACTACCAGAGTGGGCATCCTGACATGTTCTTCTACATAAGTTCCTACATGGGTCTCCAACCTGCAGGGGTACCAGCGACTGGGACCTGACCCCTGTCGCCCCGTGTCTCGAGCCTCGATTAGGAAGTCGCGAGAAGGCATGAACTGCTAACAAAAACCAACGAAAAAGAACGAAGAGTAAGAGCTTGAGCTCACCCTAGATTAGAGCACACGCTTATATTAGCTGCGCTGAGTAAGATTGGAATGGAATATACGACCGAGGCGTCGTGGGCCGCTAGCCAGCTCCTGCCTTGGGCCCATGTCAATGCTGGACTCCCTCCCATGGAGACGGGACTTCGGCTTCTGGGTAATACATCTGGCTGTGCGGACCATGGCCACCCCATGCTCCCGGCCACATATATAAACGGCCTCTGCCTGGCTGGAGGTGATCTGCTCCGATAGGCGATCTTCATCCCAGAGGCGAAGTTCCCTGTTCCAAGTCAACGTTTCTGTCAACTTCGTCCGATCATAGCCAGCAACCATGAAGTACCTTTGGGCGAACGCGCTGCTGTCCCTCACGGGTTCGGCTTCCGCAATCTTCACCGGCCACAAGCTCTTCGACTTCAGGAACCTCGCCAACCCCCGCGTTCCCGAGGCTCTCCCCGATTGGGACAGCAACAGGGCGGCCAGGGAGACCCATGAGTACTTCCGGTCCCAGGAGTTCACTGATACATTCGCCATCATGAATTGGCCGAAGGAGGCCACGTCGACCGCTCCGATCCGCATGACGAACAGCTTCAACAACATCTACATCCAGCCGAACACGGACCCCAACCCAGAGTCGAGCACCTTCATGACCTTGCGGACCGTCCGGCACCCGGACTTCCAGTCGTCCGCTGAGTTCCAGACCAAGACGGCCGATCACCAGCACATCGCCATGACCATGAGGGCACGGACTATCGGCGGCCCCGGCGCCGTGACAGCCATGTTCACGTACTGGCTACCGGAGGGCGGCAGCTGGGAAGATGTCCAGGAGGCAGACCTGGAGATCCGCACCGCCGAGCCCCGGAACGAGCTACGCTACACCAACCAGCCGTCGTATGACCCTGTGCGCGATGTTGAGAGGCCCGACGCGTTCCGTTAGTGTCCCCCTTGGCTAATCCCCCGTCTCAGTTGGCATAACCAGGGTTTGCTAATCTCCGCCGTAGGTGATGTGACGCTCCCCACAGTTTGGACCACTTGGCAAACCCACCGCATGGAGTGGACCCCCGGCAAGGTCGACTGGTACGTCGACGGCCAGTTCATGACCTCGATTTCGTACCAGGCTCCAGTCGACCCTGCCTACCTCCTCTGGAACGTCTGGAGCGACGGTGGCGTTTGGTCCGGCGAAAGTAAGTTGATCCCCGTTCTTCTTCCCCTGAAGTTTGCCGAGTAGTGGTAGCGTTGCAGTGCAGACCGATTCTATCCATATCTGTGGCCAAAGTTAACCCGAGGCTGTGCTAATACTGAACTTTACAGTGCCCGTCTACGAGCACGTGGAGATGCACATTCAGTATATCGAGATCGAGTACCTTGGTTAGATGACCACCGAAGCGGATGTCAGTCCTCGTTTGATTGAGATTCTAAGCGGGTATTGAACGATTTGGAGGTTATGTAACGGTGTATATCATTAGACTTGTATGATACGATGATATGTATATATGAAGGCCCACGTCATTAGAGCCGATATATCCTGTATAGTATACCGCTCTACAAATTCTATAGTTACTACTTCACTTGCGCGCTATTAGACGATTTGCTCTACCTCCTGAGTCTTATTAATAGAGTTCTGCCATGCATAACTCTCCAAAGGGAGAAAAGAAACGGCCCGCTACTCCATCTAGAGTATAACTAGTGAAATAGTATGAAGCTATAAGTAGCTCAGACGATATTCCATAAGGGCCGCTCTAAGCACCGGCCTGCTAAGGAATTGTTACCTCTTTACCATCTGGACCTACATGTTATCGAGTGGCTTTTCAAGTATTCAGACGTAATTCAGACCCTCGTCTTTCCGGGTCCCGAGTTTCTTATCTATCCCGCAGTCTCCCAGGGGGCTCTATGTGAAACTTCGCTTTTCTCGTACTGCTGACTCCCTTATCCTCCCTCCTTACTCTTCGGCTCCCGGTACTCACTGTATGCTCAGGACGCGCAAATTTTGCTCAGCCAATTCCGTCTTTATCACCATATTGACCCGCTCATGCTCAAGCCTTTTCCCCTACCCGGGCTTTCGGCGTAAACGGCAGCCCGCCCGTATCACCTGTCGTTTTTTCAATCTTCCCAGCATGAATACCAACCCGTCCCGGACAAGAGATCGTACTCTTCACGAATTCACCTCGGCGCATCATGACGGAGTATTTGGTCTGAACGGCGGTTCCAGCGGCATCAACTTCTCCGCCTCGGCTGTCTTCGCTTCGAGAGGCGATATACTTCTGGCTTTGTGAGCATTTTTGGCAGGTTGGGTTCGCCGTAGCGGATTTTCCCGGGCCCGGCGTTGCTGCAGCTGTCGATCTAGCTTGGGGGTGGCAGTTCCTGGCCCCCGCCTCCGTGGCCACCGTGGTACTTGCCGGATGATCCCATGGCTTGTAATGTGGGGTGGATACCAAAATGGTGTATATTGTGTCTGCTGTATGGGTGATTAGTGATCAATTGGCGACAGGCTGAAGGTGTTGTGTGTGGCATACTTGCTCGAAGTGAGGGCGATTTATGAATGCCTTGGAAGGAACCTATGAATGTGTTCTCATCGCTGGGGCTTCGCAATGATTGCAGATGAAGTCGGTGGTGAAATCTTTGTATGATCTTTCCTGTCCGGATCGCCATGATGCAAGACAGGTCTCGTAAATATAAGAAGCATATATAGTTATTCGTTTCTCTGCACCGACGGTTATGTGGATGAGGGGGTTCGGGAGACAATGTGGTCGCTGGTAATGGTTGACTATTACTAGAAATTCGGTATTCATCGCAGTTAGGGAAGGATAATATGAAGCTTGACTACTATATCAGGCACGACATTCTTCCGAGAAGCTTAGCACAACAATGCCCGTTACAATGTAATCTTACCCCCATTCTGATATTCATAGCTACTTGGAACTGACACCATAGGCTATAATTGTATCTATTATTTCTTAAATTCCTGTGGCTTCGTCGGAATTCTAGCTAAGTATTCTTCTGAATCATCAAACTAGAAGAGACTTATTGAAGGCATATTAGAACTGCTAACTTAACACTGTGTTACAAAACTCCCTGTGTGGCCCCAGACAGGCCATATAGTAAGTAGTACCCCTTAGTCTTAAAGCGTAGTAGAGCCTAGTAAAGTGTGGTGATATGGCAGACACCGCATAGGTAGCGATAATTATTAACGTCACCTCAGTTAGCAAGCACACTCTATTACAACGTCGTAAAATTCAGTATATACGAGTTTAACAGGCCAAAATATCGGCACCGGAAATTCTACCGTGTACTTGGGATACCGGCGCACCGGGAATCCATTGACCATGCTTTGAATGGTAAAGATATTGTGGGGATAGGAGTTGGAAAAGGGGTAACCGAACGACCCACTTTTGAGTATTTATGTTGTGTTGTGCCGAAGCTTTTTAGGCAGGTCAATTAGTATGGAATCTAACGGGTATTCAGCTCGTGTTTGGCGGAAAGTCATATCGACAGAACCATAAAACGTTCGTATGGTAAGCGGATGCCAGTAGGGCTTCTTTATTATCTGCGGTATGTCCAAGACTCCACGTCTCCGTGGTAAATGGCAACATTGTCCAAGACCTAATCAACCTGATATAAGCGGCATCATGCCCCAGCATAAATAGGTAACCTTGAATGTGTGAGTGAGGCCACGTGAAATCTCCAGAAACCGGAGGACACCAGCATACTATACTGTCATGAATCCAGCATTCAATGCTATCCTGTGAACGATTACGACCTTCGACGCCCGAGGCCACAGTTGTATACCTCGTTTAAATGCATATATGACAAAGACCGTTATAAGCGATATTTGTCGTAAAATGAAACTGATAAGATAACCTTAGATAACGGGGCCCGAGTTATGACCCCGCGGAACCGATGTCGCGGGACTGTTACTCATACTTTGAACCTTACCTGGGACAAGGGCAACAGCCGACCTCTTCATTCTATCTTGAGACAACTGGCTGCAAATCTCTGTATACCCGAGAATTCCACACAATGGCGACCTCGTCAGAGCCAGTTCTTCCCTCAGCGGATACCCGAAACGTGCTGATAACTGTAAGGCTTGTAATTGATCTGCACAGATTTTCTACCCAAGTTGCTTACAGACTTTCAGAGCGCATTGCCATATGTAAACAATGTGCCCCACCTGGGCAACGTCATAGGCAGCGTTCTCAGTGCCGACGTTTTTGCTCGCTTTTGCAGGGCGCGAGGGTATCGGACGCTCTACGTCTGCGGTTCTGATGAGTTCGGAACGGCAAGTGAGACGAAAGCACTCGAAGAAGGGGTAGATCCTGCTACACTCTGCGCCAAATATCATGCCATCCACAAGGAAATATATGACTGGTAGGTCGCACCACAATTCTTGCCAGCTTCAGCACCTTCCTGCAGATACCAACCCAAATTTGACAGGTTCAGAATCGACTTCGACATCTTCGGCCGCACGCCGACTCCCCAGCAGACCGAGATAGTCCAGCATATATTTTCGGAGCTCTGGAACAACGGATACATAGAGGAGCGGGAAACGATACAGCCCTATTGCCCTTCTCACCAGTCCTTCCTAGCGGACCGTTTTGTTGAGGGTGAATGCAGTCTGTGCCACGACCCGGGTGCGCGTGGAGACCAATGCGATCGCTGCGGCAATCTGCTTGACCCCCTCGAACCCGAAGAGGCCGGTGACGATAAGCAGCAGGCTGGTGAGCGCGGTACTGGCTGGCTAATAAATCCGCGCTGCAAGCTGGACGGCGCCACCCCTGAGAGACGGACGACGAAACATCTCTTCCTGCGTCTGGACGCGCTCAATGACGAGGTTGTAAGCTGGTTCAATGGTGCCAGCTCTCAATGGAGCGCCAACTGCATCTCCATCACCAAGTCATGGATTGAGAAAGGCCTGAAACCCCGTGGTATCACCCGCGATCTCCGATGGGGTGTGTCTATCCCCAAAGGCCTTCCGGGACTCGACGATGCCGCATATGAGAACAAAGTGTTCTATGTGTACGTGGATTCCCCGCCCCTGAAGCCTCTTCAAAATACTCATCGTCGCAGCTGGTTCGATGCTTGTATAGGCTATGTTTCCATCAGTAAGTCATCTGTTAACGTTACCTCTTCATGCGGCGTTTCTAACATGTGTACAAGCCAAATCGTACACCGACAAGGATGATTTGGCGGGCACGAAGTGGGAACAATGGTGGAAGAACCCTGAAAACGTCTCACTCTATCAATTCATGGGCAAGGACAACGTGCCGTGAGTGGTTCCGTTTCAGTTCTATACCACTTGCATGTGGTTTTATGGCTGACTTGGGAAACGCAAGGTTCCATACCATCATTTTCCCTGCTTCTCAACTAGGAACGAAAGAGAAATGGACCAAGGTCCACCGACTATCTACGACGGAGTATCTGAATTATGAAGGTGGCAAGTTCAGCAAATCGAAAAATATCGGCGTCTTCGGCAACAGCGCAAAAGAGACGGGTATCGACGCTGATATTTGGAGGTACTACCTACTCTCAAAGCGCCCTGAAACAAGCGACTCGGAGTTCAAGTGGCAAGAGTTCGTCGACGCGAACAATAACGAACTATTGAAGAACTTGGGCAACCTTAACCAGAGAGTCGTCAAGTTCTGTGGCGCAAAGATGGATAGCAAGGTTCCTGATTATAGCGCCTACGCTGACCCAGATGGTGCACTCAAAGCGTATAAATATGACGTAAACGCCTTGCTACAAGTGTATAACCAAAACCTCGAAGACAACAAGTTACGCGCTGGCCTGTCGGCCGTCCTCAGTATCTCGGCACGCGGCAACAAGCTATTACAGGATAACTTGCTCAGCAACCAACTTCTCGCCGAAGACCCAGAGCGTTGCGCTGCTGTTATCGGCTTCGGCCTCAACACCTTACACCTCCTTGCAAACATCCTATCGCCCTACATGCCCACAAAAGCAGAGTCAATTTTCCGGCAGCTGGGTGTGGACGCCAAAGTCTGCATTCCATCTACGTGGACAGCCGACGCCCTCAAGCCAGGTCACGCCATCGGCAAGGCGGAGCTGTTGTTCAGTGTGATTCCGCAGGCCAAGGTAGACGAGTGGCGAGAAATGTACGGCGGCGACGAGCTGCGCAAGCAGAAACAGCTCGAGGCCGAGAAGGCCGCTGCTAAGAAGGCGGCTAAGGAGCTTAAGAAGCAGAAGAAGAAGCTAGAAAGCGTGGAGGGCGGGGTGAAAACCGATGCCATCGAGAAGGGCGTGTCCGAGATTGCGTTGGACGGCCCCCCTCCCGCGAAGTGAGGAGGTGGCAAGAAATTAGCTGGCTGCGATTGAGCTAGGTTGGCTTATTAGGGTAGTCAACCAGCGTCGGTTTGCCGTGTCACATAGAGTGGTGTCGCTTTGTTCGCGGTTGGCGCAAGCGCCCTCAACGGTAACCTCACGGTGCGGGCGATGTAGAGTAGCGGGGAATTTCAACGAGGCGAGGCGTAGGATGGGAAAAGCAGTCTCAACGGGTTTTGCTGAGAAAGGCTGTTTCGTAGTTGAGCCCGAATAGAGGAGTATTTCAGCTTGGTAGGATGATTAACGTTAGGCTCCGCGAGGTGGCTGTCTGTTATGTTTGCCCTATTGATTAGCTAAAAACTTGCTGCCCCCTTTTCGGCCAGAACCTGGCCCGTGAGGGCCTGCTTGTTAACTACGCTTCAAAATTGATCTTCCTCTCTTAAACTTCCGGCTTGTAACTTATTCTAACCAATATCAATTGTTAGAACTTGGAGCCATGAAACCAGCCGTTCCTCCCACCATCTAGCCAAGGCCATAGGCCCTCAAATCAAGACCTTGGCGAAAGCCTCCCCGAGCCCCCTCTCGCCCAGCCAAGCCTCCAGCGCCTTCATGTCGCCACGGTTGGCACGCTCGCCGCGCCTCGCACCCAGGACGTCGGTGATCTCCTGCATGTCCGCGAAGGCGCGCCCCACCCCCGCTGCACGGAGAGGCTCCCGGTACCGCTCACTGACCTTCTTGTGTTGCGGCGGGATGTCGCCCCAGCTCTCCGTCCGGATGAACCGCATGTAGATGTCGACGTCGCGCGGCGCGCCCTCGAGGCACAGCACCCCGGGCTTCCCCGCCAGCAGGAACCCCGTCAGCCCGTGCGCCGGCGCGTGCCGCACCAGGTCGTCGCGCTTGGCGCGCGTGCTGATGGACGGGAAATAGAACCACGCGCGCACGAGGCTCGCCTCCTCCGGCACGCCGTCTGTTGGGAATTTGGAGCAGGATGAAGAGGTTTCTTTGTCGGTCAGATACCGACCTGCCGCCTCCTTGATGTGTTCGATGAGCGCGAGCATGTCCCCGCTGCTGCCGGGAATATCCGCCCCAAGGCGCGAGGTCTCGGCCCGGCTCAGCCAGTCGGGCTGCCGTATCCTTACCTTCGGGTTAGGCGGCTCGTTAATGGGCGTCTCTGCGCCCTCGCATCTCAGGGGTAAAGTCACGTCCAGTTGGAGATACCTGGGCGCGGACGGTGATGGGTCCTCCGCGACCCCCACATTGAGGACGAATGACAAACCGGGAGGGATATTCGGCGGCGGCGGCGTTTCGTCGCTGCCGTCGCACCATTCCCTCAGGGCCCCGAGCAGCTCCCGAGAGCTCTCGTCGAGCAGGACGATGTCTTCGGACGGGTACATGGCCATCAGCAGATCGATCTGGCCGAGCTGAAGTTCCATGAGGTCCTTGGGCAGAGCTGCCCATGTCCCTGCTCTATCTGCCATATCGAAGGAAGTATCAGAGAAGCTGTGAAATGGGGTCCTGTATAAACAGTTTGGAGGGGTGGTCCGAACCAGGTCGAGGTGGTATTCCGAGTATCTAGGTACTTTGTATGCACTAATTTTCTTACCCAATATAGCCACGGCCTGCGCCACAGGTGCCATTATGTAGGGTGCGGCACAGGGACCACTGCAACAAAACCCAAATTTTCAGTAGGGTTACCCCACTGTATAATTATACTACATGCGGAATGTAATTAAGTAAGTGTCAGCTAAGTAGCGCAGTAAGTTTTCAGACATAAGCGTGTATTCAGTATTGGGGTCAAAACAGTGGTTGTTCTTGTATTCATTATGGAGTCCTTGGACCGCGTCGGTCGGGGCTTATACTTGTTGATGTGGCTGGTGTAGTCCCCACCCTGAGCCACTGGTAATTTCTGTGGCGTCCTGTCTATCTTAGGACCCTTAACATCCAACAGTTATCTGACATATGTGGGAAAGGTGTGGGAGTCCGAAGCGTGTGCAAAGCTACGTATACACAAATAGTGGGGCTGACGAGCCCACCCCGCCGTTGCTCTAGTGACCCCCCTACCAACAATTCCTCTAGCCACCACCATATCCAAACAATAATATTAAAAATTTCGTAATTAATATATTTAATAATAATGGTTTTTACGAATTCGTATAAAATTTGCTAATTAAGCCTAACATTTTGTACTTCGTTATCAGGCCTTATTTTTGAGGTTTGGGTATTTCGTGGGTCATTTTCCAATTGGGTTAGCGTGATACCTGGAGCTACCTAGCTGCGCCGTAGGCGCAGCTAACCTTAAAAAAGGGCCTAATTTTAGTGAGGCGAGGAATTGGGAGGAAATCCGTCAGATAAGTCCCGCAATAAGTGCGCACTTATTAGTTTCGTCTTTTGGTGCAGTGGCTACGCGACAAAATCTGCCAATTGAGCCCCGGTTTTTTGAACCTAGCACTCAGGCCTCGCTGGCTAGTTACGGGGATATTGGATTTGATTGGTTAATTTTTAACGCTAAAAAACGGTACTTTGAAGAACTAGCCAGCGAGGCCTGAGCTAGCTGAGGCAAGTTCCAAGGGCTCTCTGAGCGATCAAGCTGTGTGACTAGCCGAGAAATACGAGCACTGGTATCATGAGAGTTTGAATATGCCATTTGTCCACGGCAGCTAGTAGGGTGTCATCATAGGTTGTTTCAGCACCTGCACCAGCATCTCTAGTGTGCGAACGTCATTGGGCGCCATCAACAACCCATCAACGTCGGGAGACAGCCAACCCATGTTCGATGTCACTCTGTCTAAGGCGAACTCCAACATACTTGGCAGCATATGAGGCTTAGCGAGGCTTGCTACGAGGCTCTCTACGAGGCTCTCCATGGGGCTCTCTTAGCGTCTCCACACAGTATATCAGTTTGGCCGGAGGACCAAAGGGTTGACGCCGGAAAGTATTCACCGTTTCACTGTTCCTAGAACTCTTCATGCCCAAGGCCTGAAAGAGGTGGATTCATACCACCTAGGTGCTCCAACCACGTTTTTCTTCGGAACGGCCAGCAGCGTTTTTACCCGTCTTTTTATTGAATTCACATTCTACTTAAAGTTTTAGGAAGTAGGGCCTGTCATATACCTATTTCAAATTAGTCTGTCTAGCGTATACGACATTTATCCTTTATCTGAGCTCTCGCAGCGATTTTACCGACACGCTCGTTTGGGTAATATTTCCGCAAATTTCTTTACCAACACCTAAAGCAGATAACTGGAACAGTATTAATTGCGAGTTCGTAATATCTTTTATTTTATCAAATGACCGCGATAATCACTCTAACGCCTCCAAAGGACTCGCGATGTCAGAAGCTCGAAACACAGGGGGAGAAAGTCTTCCGGAGAAGGAAGCCCGCTTGCGGCAAGAGCTGGAAGAATTAAATATGGCAGAGAGAGTCAGGGATCTAGAACGCCAAGTGGAAGCAGCACGCAGGAGAGCTCGGCTTAGTTCAGAAGATGGCCGGGGCGCTTCCCCGACTCCCGATCGTCATGCACAAGATTCTACTCGGATGCCCCCTTCTCATGATCTAGACCCGGCCAAGCGTATCAGAGACCCAGAGCGGCAGGTGGAAACATCATACCAGACGGCCCAGCACGCACATTGCAGTCAAGAGATACTCCCGGCTCCAATCCATTCAGAGGCTAGCCTGAGCGGCTCACCGGTTCGCGATCGTAATGTCCAAGCTTCCATTAGGATGGACTTTTCTCCTAGCCCAGCCCCAACCGGTGGGGTCCTTCCTCTCGTTCAACGGGAGTCCAGTGCTTCGACAGGCATATCTGGGGCCAGCACTAGTACAGGCATTGAGGAAGCCGTAACGTTACAATACTACCAAGAGCTGGATGTACCTGCCGACGATAGCGCCGAATTATCGTTCTTTGATATGGATCTGGAGCAGCTATACGGACTTGCAAGCGCTTTGGAAGAAAATCCAGAGGACGATGTTGGACAGCTCAAGCTGCTCAGCAGCGTCTATTACTTCATATTCTCGAGGACCCGAGGAGCGGACGCCATCCAGAAAGCAATTGACAAAGCCGAGAAAGTGGTGATGGCCGTCCATATTGAAGACACAGATTATGCACACTGCCTGAGGAATCTGATTGTAATGCTGATGAAGAAATACGAGCGTACGCGTTCGTTGGAGGATCTTGACGAAGCCATCCTCCGTGCTGAAGTGATGCTCACTATCACGGATCGTCTTCACCCCGACCGGCCGCACAGATTAATGGATCTAATCAAGATGCGAGGCAAGAGGGCTCTGCAGACTCGTTCCACGGAGGATCTTGACGAAGCGATGTTCATGGCTACAGAGGCAGTGGTTACGGCGAATATGCCTGGTAATGGCCAGGCCGATCATCATCTGGACAAGTTCAAGCAGACAGGCGACCTCAATAGCTTGAACACGGCCACCGGAAGAGGCGAAACGTCCATATATGACGAAATAGACGACCAAATCAGTCGAGCGGGAAGACTTGCAGGAAAATACGAACGAACTGGCGACTTAAGTACGTCAGAAGAGGCCATTCGTATGACAGAGCAGGCAATAAATATATCGCCAAGACCTTCCGCGTTAGGAAACTTAGCTGTCATGCTTGGTAGGCGATTCGAACGGACCGGTTCGATGGACGATCTTAACCGTGCCGTCGACATTGCGGATATGGCATTAAACGCCACACCTCAAGACCATCCCGATCGAACTAGTCGGTTAAGCAACCTTGGAATCTGGCTTGGTAGGCGATTCGAACGGACCGGTTCGATGGACGATCTAAACCGTACCGTTAACGTTGTGGATATGGCAATAAACGCCATACCTCAAGACCATCCCGATCGAGCTGGTCGGTTAGAAAACCTTGGAATCTGGCTTTGCAGGCGATTCGAACGGACCGGTTCGATGGACGATCTCAACCGTACGCTTACTTCGTATAAAGAGGGTTGGCGTTGTTATACCGCTCCCCCATCTATCCGGATTCGTCTTGCTCGAAACGCTGCTGGCATTCTTGCTTCGCAAGCAAATTGGGAAGAATCAAGTTTGTTGCTGCAGGAAGCCGTAAACCTCCTTCCTACTGTAAGCCCACGATTATTAAAGCATACCGACAAGCAGCATATGCTTGCAGACTTCGCCGGTTTGGCTTCTATGGCGGCGGCTACGGCTTTAAATTCAGGAAAGGAGGCCTATCGCGCCCTGTAACTCGTCGAGCTCGGCCGCGGGATTATTGCTGGTTTGCTGATGGAAATGCGCAATAACATTTCTAATCTTTAACAGCAGCACCCTAATCTGGCAGACGAATTCACATCTTTTCGAAACGAACTGGATAAACTAACGGATAAAACCTTTCCGATCTCTACCGACGACATATTATCTTGGGAGTCACAAGCGAAACGACGGCGTAAAACGGACCAGAATTTCAGCGAACTTATTACGAAGATTCGTATTTAGCCTGGATTCCACAACTTTCTTCTTCCGCCGACTGCAGATGAGTTAATGGCCGCGGCAGATCTAAACCCTATTATTATTATTAATTTAAGTTCGTATCGCTGTAATGCGTTTATTATCCAGCGCGATCGGATTATGGTATTAAAATTGCCTGATTTAACACTTAAAAATGTGCGAGAACGAACCGGTAATTTACAAGAGTTTCGTCGAACCGCCTTTTTTAATATAACACCATTACTGCGGTGGCTCTGGGATGTTGCTGTTCGTCCAAGTCTAGACGCGCTCGGTTTTAAGGAACCCACCTCTGATAACAATTGTCCCCGGGTATGGTGGATCCCTACAGGGCTCCTTAGCCAGCTGCCACTTCATACAGCGGGACACCATGCGCTGGGATCCACGGAAACGGTGCTCGATAAAGTCATGTCGTCGTATGCATCGTCCGTTAAGGCACTTATATACGGGCGCCGACACCATATTCGAAAGCCCACCGGACCTCTGTCTGATCATGCTCTCTTGGTTGCTATGCGCGACACATCCGGCATGTCTACGGATGGAGTCCTTCCATATGCTGCTGACGAAGTGGAGATGTTGAACCATCTTTGCCCATCGCTCCAGTTGAAGCCAATTATTCCGACACTGCGCAAGGACGACGTCCTTAAGCACTTGCAGGCATGTAGGATATTCCACTTTGCCGGCCACGGGCGGTCAGATCCCATAAAGCCTTCGCAAAGCTGTTTGCTCCTCGAAGATTGGAAAAGCAACCCGTTAACCGTGGAAGACCTCCGTGACCGCAGGCTTCAAAAGAACTTACCGTTCCTTGGTTATCTTTCTGCTTGTTCGATTGGCGCCAATGAAGTAGCCAGCCTCGTAGACGAAGGAATCCATCTCGTCAGCGCCTTCCAACTTGCAGGTTTCCGACATGTCGTGGGGATGCTCTGGGAAGTATCGGACAAGCACTGTGTTGATGTAGCGAGAGTTCTGTACGAGACATTACGGGACGAGGGGATGACAGACGCGGCGGTCTGCCGAGGGCTTCATCGAGCCGTTAAAGCCCTGCGTGACGGACGGATCGAGAGGGAAGGGAAGGGGAGAGATGCCAAGTTGCTGGGTATGGGGACTCAGGCAAGAGGGCTGATGAATCCCCACTGGATTCCCTACGTCCATTTTGGTACTTAAAGGTCACCGGAAGCAAACGGGTGTCTGATGCTGTCGCAGAATAGGGGTCACTTGCTTAGTTATCAAGCCCCAGAGAACTGTAGACACCCCGCAACAACGTTGTTCCAGGGCTCCCGCACTATATAGAGCTTTTTAGCTACCGCTTTCTAGAGCCCAGATTATCCATGACAATTTACACTTTTCACACTTTATGCAACCTTTCTTCGCGATCAGCCTAACTGTGACAGAGGCAGGGCAACGAGCCGAGGTAAATGCGGTTACCGTGGATTCTTGTCAACAGGAGTGTAATACGAGAGAAGCCGTAAGAGTTCATTACTGCGACTTGACGGTTTGCCGAATGGTAGAAACAAACCTATTGGAATGTGTGTTGATAGACATAGGTGCGATATGTGGTGAGGAATGTTAAATTCTGTGGGATGCCGTTACAGGAGACCGCCTTAGCGCATTGATGGGACTAGAAGCACCTTGTGTCAAACGGCAAAAGTACGGATATTAGCTCCAAAGGCCAATTTAGCTATTTGACACCTTGTAGCTCCCTAATGCTTAAGGAAGGTCGTACGCCACTGAAGACCTAAGGGTAACTTTTGTTAAAGGCCGTCCGTACTCCAGTCCCCGATCTGGAGAATTCCCTAAGATTTTAGTAGACAGAATTCCGTATTCACCCTCGCAGATGAGGCCTTCTGTTACATGTGTTTCTGGCTAGCGAGTACTCGATTAAGGACGGCACGCTATGGCAGGCGGTCGAACAAAGGGTGGTAGCCCTAAGACGATACCCGTGGGTACCCAATGGCACGTTACTTAGGCCGACTTCGCGTACGAATGCGGCTGAAAAAATCGCAAAATTTACAGCTAAATTTTTTTTTTTTTTTTTTTTTTTTTTGGCTGTAGGAAGGTTATAGCTTGGATAATAATAATAATGTCGGCAGTTGTGGTGATTTGTTGAAAGGAGGTTGAAAGGACTGCAAGGGCTTTGATGCGTGGCCCTAGGATTGCAAGGACAGAGGAGCTGAAGCTATATCTAGCTACTCCCAACCCCAGTTGCAAATGAGAAAACTTAGACAGCAACCTAGATTGAATTGCAACACACATTTGCTGCCAAATAATAATAATAGAGTTGCATAACTGACATAACGCCTAGGCACATGAATAGCAAGGAGGAATCAGTTGGGAAACTGCACGCCCATAATAGAGAATTCGTGACTCGACCATCTCTGGTGGTGCAAAGAGCCAGAAGAGCAAAGAACAGCACTCTGTTGTTGAGATTAAGGCTGCGAACCGGTTTGTTTGCTGAGAGGCTTTATGCTATCTGCACGGGGTTGAGTAAGAACGGGTCACATCTTGTGAGATTTGAGACCTGGTAGTGTCCCGCCTAGTGTGGAGCCTCACATTTTTCAGATCTGACACATCTCGTGAGGGGTAAAGAATCGTACCAGATTGTTCTCAGGTCCCGGTTAGTTCCGGAGTGCTAGTCGCCACCGACGTACTCGAATCGTCTAGAGCGGCTGGCCCATGGACGTTTTTATTTGTCCATTTCATGATATCATCATCGTCATCATCGGAGCGAGGATTGACGCAGGGAGCCCCGAGATCACCCATCGAATCCTCCTCGACCAGTAGCTGAGGTCGACCCATTTTACGCCAGGCATAGCGCTTCGCACTCTCATGGTTCGTTCCGATGATGAAAAACCGCGGACCTGTGTAGTCTTGCACGAAATGGTCAAGGCAGTCTCCACGCAGAAGCACGCATGAGCCTGGTGAGTACCGAACTCGAACCCCTAACTGTGGTACACAAAGATTCCCGCCTGAAGAATAATTAGCGAGCACCTTGTAAAAAACAATGCTAGACCGACCTATGTAACGCCCAAGCGTGAGCAGTCCTGCCAGACCCCCTTCTATATCCTTGACATCTCGATGTCTCTGGGTGTATCCGTTGACGCCGACTGCGAACAGGCTAAGGAAGTCTTCGTCATCCGTCTTTATCTTCTGATCGGATGGCAGCTGCTTGAGGATCTCCACGCACTCAGAGTAGTATTCGGGATCTAGCGGCTGGACAAGGAATCGGATCGCCTCGGTGGCTTTCCCCAGTACCCCTTCGCAGAACTGTGGGAACAGCCACCGGCAATTGTCCAGCTCCTGGCTTCGACTGAAAACCGCATCTGAGGTTCGGAATACGCGCCTGCCGTGGGGGTCACCCCCCCGAGACCAACAGCCGTAATGCGCGACGGCCATCTTTGTATTTGGGAGCTGCTCTACTGTCGCCCTTTCCATGTCCAGCTCGGGATGGACGCGCATAATGTATTTATCAACCACATGACGCCTTGTTTCGGGGAATGGAAGGGGCGTGAAATACGACCACATATCCAGAGCTCTGGCAAGCAAACGGGTAGCGTCTAATCCGTGCAACAGCTGCATTAGTTCTACGACGCTGGCAAAGACAACTCGTCTATGACGATCGATGACAATGAAAATATCAACCTCAACAAGTTGCCACGCGTTCTTGTCGGCAGGTATGATCCTCGCGGCACTGCTCCCGTTCATCTCTTGTCATGAGTAGCCAGTATCTTTCCTGTGCAGTCGATCGCAAATCTGTGAAGAAGTCCTCATCGTTGCCCTGGGGTGTCTGTTCGGCATCGGCATTGTCCCGCAGGACACAGGCCATGACGTACTGCTGAAGGGGAATCGACATAGCTGGCTCGTCGAAAGCGACGCGTGCTCGCTGTCGTGCTTCCCTTGCACGTCTTGCCTGGTCATACGTGGCGGGGTCGTCTTTGTCAATGTCCTGGGCTTGCATCACGCGCACCTGCTTGTCGCCAAGCTTGAAGTCGACGATCGTTTCTTCCATGCTGCTGGTTGATACTTCGATTTGGCTACCAGACGCCTCTTCGGCAAGAAGCTTAATGTCGGTGTTTGGTATCTTCTGCAGTAGATTTCGTAGGAGCCCAGCCATATTTGCCTGGGCAATTCTGCTGGCCTTGAGACCGTCGAAGATCGGCTCCAGGATATCAAACTATGAATGTTCACGGTCAGAACTTCCCAGATCCTGCATATAAAATTGAACAGAACTTATTTAATACCATTCGAGGATCATGGAAATGGGCTACGTTTCCAGCCCACGACGGGAGGATGCCGTAGGGATCCCCCGGAATACTGGTGCAACGCATTCCCAACTTTACAAGTCCAGCCCGTCGTCTCTCCTCTTCTGACAGTTCCTGCAGCGCTCGCTTTTTGAGCGCTTTCTTTGTGGTGCAGGTATTACGCTCGTTCAGGAGCGTTTCGATGGTCTCCGAGTCGGGAATTCCCGAAGGCGCATCCGCACGGGGATATGGCATTCTGCCAGCGTCTGATCAAGGAGAGAAGTGTGAATGAAGAAGTTAGTAGCACTTGCGGAAAAGGGTTCTTGGGCAGAAATTGTAAGGTATAGATGGATGCCCTAGGTGTTGATTAGCAAACGAGCGCGTTTGTTTATGTAACCTGCCAATGTGAGACAAGAAACAATGATACCACATGTAACATGTTGTAAGACAATAAGGAAAATACGTATTTCCGCATATTCTAATAATTAAACGCCTATAAAATGAAAGCCGTAGGTAATAATAGCAGACTACGTCTACGGTAATTAACAGACTGAACTCACCCGGCCCGACATTTGGGATTCTAAAAGCACTCACTTTTTTTTGGAGTAAGACCAGTTGATACCATAAAGAAGCCCTAATTAACTCTGAAGGCTGAATGTTGGTACTTTGACGTTCTGATTAAAGCTTGCCTGTCACGGAAAAGATTCCCAGAGTACATACCACCGTACAAACCACCGCTGCTGTAGATCCTTTCACTTCTCTCTTAGGAACGAACTGCAATGTGCCAAGTTGTGATCCCCTTTCTAGGACCCAGTGCTCCGCCAGCGAGGGCCTGGTTATGTATATATAGGGGGGCTTCGCCCTGAGTAGTTAGGGAAAGGTAGGCATTAACGGTCATCTATTCACTACCTATACTGCGAACTACCAGCTAGGCTGCTTCTTCTGCCTTTCACTCTGCACTCTACTCCTTGTCTCTGACACGAACTCAAATTACCATCCACTATTAAAAGCCGCAACCCCTCCTGGGGTGGCCATCACAAGACTAGTTAGTTTCCTGGGTTTATACCTGTTTTAAGAATGGGCTAGTACTTGAATCTAATGTAGGAGGCTTGGTAGGGTCGTGGTAGACAGTCTCCAGGGAGTCGCCTGTTGGCGTTCTGGCAAATGGAACAAACCGCTACTTAGCCTTGTCGTTAACGTCCCGTTTCATCGTCTCTGACGGTTTTGGGGATGATATTGGCATGGCCATCAGAGCTCGAGCATGAACCCCCAAGCGTTTCTCCATCGTTGGACTGGCCGGAGGGTTAAAGTTGGTTCTGTACGCTTTGTGCATTTGACGTAAGGATCTCAACCATAACAAAGCGGCTAAAGTCGTCAGAAGACCTCCAATTACCCTAACCTTGTTAGAAGACAAGGAGTTCAAGGTTTTGAGGCGAAGCCAATGGAGTCGCCACTGATTGAACGGACTCATGCTAAGTATTCGCCCATTCCTGGCTTTGCCTTATGTAAGTGGGGACATACTTATACTGTAACTGCTTTGCCTGCGCCACAACCATGGGCTATGCTATTCACCTCGGAAGAATAAGTAAAATAGCTGGCCTCCAAAGTTCATATCCGAAATTCATGATCTGGCATAGATTCCCGGAGGGAAGTCATGAAGATTTCTTTGGAGTCCTTTAACAAGACAGTCACAGAGCGAGAGCGTCTCCAATGTGACGGCAGCTTTTGGAAGTCTTGAAACTGAATTTGCTATCCTCCGAACCGCCTAGAATTAAGGCCAGTTTATTCGCCGATGAGGTGCTAACTATTTGTCCTTCGTATTCGCCATCTGAGCACATACAGCAAGTCCTCTGTGATCCATGGGAACTCATTGTCGCCGTTGCGATGATGCTCCCTTCAGACCATCAAATGCAAGAGGTTTTAGTCGAATATCGAGAAGGACGGCGCGATAGTGACTATCGACACGGCAAAGGGTAGCAAATGACTAGTTCCCTGTGGAGATACTGACGTCATACATGCAGGGAGAAGTGAATCTTTGGAAAGACCTTCCGGAGCTGAGTGATTGCATCCGAGAAGATTGGTCCGGTGAGAACATCTCATTGCTGCTCTCAACCTTACCACCCTCGCTAACTGCGAGTAAGATCCCGTTGATGACCCTGCGGCCTTCACCTCCGAAGATGCTACAAGATGGAAAAGCCTTACTTCTTTTGCGGCACGCGCTTACGGATACCGTCATCTTTTCCCGGCCCCGGTTTCAAATCTGACAGCTAAGGATTACTCCGGAGGAGCCTTTACTGCTGAAGGGGCCAATGCGGGAATGTAGACTTCGGGTTACTACAGAATGGATTCTTCGAGCCGGCCGGGAGTGATTCAAGACTATGATACTTGAAATTGTGCTGGAAAACTGGGGGAGATTGAGGACACAGGCCAGGGTCACTGTACACTGGAAAGCTAAGCTATAAACATCAGGGATGGCCCTTCTGGAAGGAGCGCCTGGAAGAGCTATCAGATGATGTTGAAGGTCCCCCGGGGGACCATATCAAGAATACGATACAATCCATGGAGAGTTAAATGGTGTCTCTCTGAGTCAGACACTTAGCCGTCAATCAGACAGTTAGTTACACACACTCTCTCGGCGACAACTGTGTAACCACCAATCTTGAACTAGCTGGTGCAAGATCTGCTATTAAGGTAAACTATGCAATATAGGATATCAAGGGACATCAACAACTTTGCTGCTGGCCTAGAAGCCTCGGTTTGCTAGGCAGCAGTCGGAGACCAGTCTTCTCCGCCCAACGTTTCGGGGCCTCCTCTGTTATGATGGACGTGGTTATCGATGGTCGTAGACCACAGCTTCACTCCGGGTGATCTCTCGATATTCATACAACGGAACATTCCCTGCAATGTCTTTTAAAACGGGAGAGATGCTGTCCTCTCTGGTCGCTTAACTGCCCACAATCCTACGGCCCCGCTTCTGATACTCTTCGGCCAGCAGCTCCAGCCTATAGGCCCCGTTTACCAAGGATGAATAGGTGTCTCGTGAGAGCCGTTATACGAACAGTGCATCTAAAAAGATTTCGGTCGACACATGATATCCTCTGCATTGTGGGTGAGGTTAGGTCCCTTCACTCGTTTGGTTTATGTTTCTCCGTTAGAATCTGATGTGACATATCTGAATTCCTGTACCCCCATGTAGATATAGTCTTGGTACCCAATAGTCGTCAGCGCCGACGCTTGCGTTTAAGTCAGCTGTAACAGTCACCCCCACCCATGACACATGGTTCAATGTACTGTTATATTACAAAGTGATATTTTCAAAGCATCTTTCGGCTTTGAATATGTGTATCTCCAGACGTTCTCTCTTTATTTTCGTAGTAAATTACACAACTTTCTTCTTAAGGCTTTCCTATCTTGTAACAAGCTCTGCCCATATACTAGTTTTACTTCTTAGCACTGTATCCGGCATCGTCTCCGAATGTCTGAATACCAAACATATAGACGTCCCTTTAGAATATTATTGGGCTTACGCCGTCTTAAGGCTGACGGCAATACTGCGCTTACTTCCGATTACAGTCAAGGTTCGTAACACGAACCAAACTTCGAAAGAGCCACCCAGTTCTCACGTGATGCAACCTATCTGCGGAAGCCGTCTAACCGCTGTGAGGCTCTCCCATGGCATGCTGGGATACCCTGGAAGGTTGTGGCAAGTTAAGATACTCCTTACATGGGGTTCCGGTCCGTCGGTTCCCTTATGGGTTCCTCAGCATGAATAACTAGCCCTACGTAAACAAGTTTTATGCGATATATGCAGTCAGGCTTGGTGCGTAAGATTCAGTTGGGGAAAGAAAATACTCATTTAGACTTGGAGTGGCCATCTAATAAATCTCACTTCAGGTGCCAAGCCGTACATTGGACAGTGAATCGTACTAGACTTGAGAATACATCGTTTTATATGCATTTGATCAACAGCCCGATGTTACGGATTAGGAGAACTGAAATAGTGTCCCGAATATACGAGGCCGCACACCATCACGGGACACTATTTCAGTTGTCATACGGATCGACATTAAAAAGTATACGTTCAGAGCTGACCATTTGTCGGCCAGTGCAAATTTAGGGGGATACATCAGTTGCCTATAGGGATATACGGGCGAAGTTGTGAACTGTTAGTAGCAATCCATTGTTAATGTACGACTTGGCGTCCTAAGCGAGATGATCCAACGACCGCTCCAAAGCTAGGGTAGTGAGCCAGTTGATAGCTCTACAGGTTTGATACAGTACGCGTCGAAGTTGGAGCCCCTTCACTACGGTTCAGTAGCCTAAACACGCTTAATATTGCCCTTTTATCAAATGTAAAATGCTAATTATGCCACATAACAGTTCAAGCTCTTCGAGGCTCGTTCCATTGCATCCCCTTTAACGATCCATAAGATTAACTATGAGGAAGGATTAGGAACCTCATACTGCAGACGGGTATTGTCTCGACAGCACATCTGACGGAGCAGTCGTCATTGCTGGCTAGCTCTGACCACCATACTAACAACAATATGGAGTCTTGGAGTAAGACCGCTGATTTCCGAAATATGGTACACTCAGCGCCATAAGAAACTAGACCTACTATGGTGTAACCTACATCTGTAATAGGGGCAACAGCCATTGTCGCTCCATAGCGATACAGCGGCTACAGTCCAACCATTGCCTCGACACCATGAGCTTCCATCTCACACCGGTTAAACAGGAGGCATGTAGCGTCTAAGATGGCTGTCAGCTTGAAAACGCCTCTTCGTCTCATCGAATCACAGGCGATGGTCCTTAGAAGGATTACCGTCATCTAAAGCATGGGCAGCATTAGAAAGCGGTAGTTACGAGCCCGAAAATACCCCCTTGTCATGTTAGCCGAGTTGAGAATTTTCGTCCACGGGTCCATAGTCGAGGCTGCAGCATCCCAATATCTATAAATAGGGACCACTTGTCTCCCTTCTCTTCTCTCCCTCGTCCCCATCAGCACATCCTTCTCTACTCTACCACTCGACTCTAAGTGTAGACTTTCAACCTCGTTTCAAGTTCCTAGAAGAAACATCGATCATGAAGTTTACGACTAGCCTCATCTCCCTCCTCCTTGCTGCCTCAAGCGCGCAAGCCATTCCCGGCTCCTCTGTCGAGGCACGCCAGGAACGGCGCGTAGTCCACGCCGAGTTCTACCAAGGCGACTGCGGCAGCAGCAGATTCCTCGGCGAACAGGACTTCGTTCAGAACGAGGGAGGAGCCTGCATCGACGTCAACATCCCTGAGACGATCAGCTGCACATTGATCACCAGTAACAACGCCACGCGTTCCCGTAAGTACACAGACCTTTTGCATCTCCAAGCTGAAAGAGGCTTTGCGACTGACGTGCGAACTTTGCGTGGATAGTGTTTTTCTTCAACACTGAGCGTTGCAACATTGAGGGGAGTAACCACTTCCAACGTCTCCCGTTCACCACGGGCGGCTTCTTTCTTCCGGTCGAAGCTGCGCAGTTCCGGTAATCAGCCTTGGCACTCTTATGGTTCTGCTTATTAAGCCGAACAAGGCCGGGTAGAAGACGGCGGAGGAGGGAAGTCGGTAACAAGAATTCGTTTATGGGGACCCTTTTATTTCGTCTGATTCTTTCCTTCGTTGCTATCATCGACGCTCGTTAGGAACCTAAGTATCCAATCGAAAAGATTTCCCGGGAAATGAAAATATTGATCGCATATATGTGCTAATGCAATATCTCCAACAACGGCGTAGGCGTCTCTGCTGATTCAGCCCCTGACGCCGAGGCCCACATTCCTGGTTCCTGCCAGTTCCGGCCGCATTGGCTATTAGCTGCCCGTCGTCCGTTTTGGGCCCGGCGCTCTGGCTCCACCGACAAACCGTTTTGGAGAGATACGGGGCGAACGGCGCAGCTCGTCCCACCCCTAATGATCTCAGACTTTTCTGTGATAATTGTCGGCCCCTCCAATTGCTGTTTCTCAATAACCCTCGCCAGGACCTTCAATATGCAGTTTTTCGTCGTTCTCAATAAATGACGGCATTTGCTAAAAGTCTCTGTTTCACGAATGCCATGACTAGACTGAAGCCTAAGTAGTTGTTATGTGCTCTGGTCGTAAGAGAGGCTGTGCTCAAGAAATGCATGCTTTGTGGCTATGCATGCGTGCGGTGTATATGTAGCGCTACCAGAGGCGAAAGAGAGCCGCTGCCCGGTTCCCATCACTTAAATCCCTCTTCTCTCCGTTCATCTCACCGTACAATTAGGTCGAGCGAAGTAAAATATCATTCATGCTCCCTAGCCAACGGTTTCCCCGAACAATTCTGCCATGGAAACACGAGAGGAAAAGCTAGCTACATGGGCCGACCCTTCGATCGACCGACTGCAAAGCCTCAGGGTCTTGGAAGGCTCGCTTTCTCTAGATCCGAATGACTTGGACAAGCGCGTGCTCATATCAGAAGAAAAAATCCAATTCAACCAAATCGAAGACCATCTCCTGAACACTAACAGTGACAACATAAGTGACGACAACGATACTCCAAATCTCTGGTACTTCAAAGCAATATCCTTGCCCCGACTCCGACCCGGCAGACTCGCGCTGTCCATTCCCAAGCAAATCTTCCAGCAGATCCAAGACTCGTGGAATCTACACCCGCGCACAATCGAAGTATTCCTCTCCAACAACGGAGTCTTCACCACATTCCACTCTTACAGCAGCGAGCGAACCTCGCTCCTCCTAAAAGTAGCTGTTTCGCGCTCCACAGGCTACGACTGCGTATCCGTGACCTGCGATCCTTCCCGCCGCACTACCTACGTCCTATATCACCACCTTAAAGACGAAGCCTCCTTATTCGCTACCCTGCTCTCCACGCCAGAACGATGCATCGACCCCTATTTCTTCGTCGCAGCCCTCTATCGCTGTCACCATCAGCACATTGAGACTCACCGTAATACCATCGACGACGCGATCCTAGGCATCGAGCGACAAACGAGCTTGGGACACCCGGGGATGCTTATGGACTCTGAGTGCCGTGCGAGCCTGGATAAGTATCCCGTTCTTGCGGATCCGAAGAGTACGATTCAGCAGCTGAGCTACTGCCAAACGGACCTGGCGGTCATTGGGCATGCTGCGCGATGTTGTTTGGAATGCGGAGAATGGCTCGTCCGGGCCATCGACGACGGGCTTTTGAGTGAGCAACCTCCGCACTACGGACGGGAACGGCGCAATGGCTCCGGGCTACATCAGCAGGATCATCAATCCTCGGAGAGCCTGAGAGCAGTGCGGTTGATGATTCGCCAAGACGTGGAGTACATGCGGAGGCGGACTGTGATGCTGTTGTCGCAGGTGCAACAAATGAGAGATAGGGCTCAAAGCCAGACCAATTTCGTGAGTAATCCTTGTCGAAAGCGTTTTCATCATGCGACCGCTGACAACTCGAGCTAGGTACTGAATACTATCACGCAAAGCGATGCCGCATACACTGCCGCAATAGCGTTGGACGGGAAGCGCGACAGCATTGCCATGAAAACGATCGCAATTCTTGGTATCTTTTTCCTGCCGGGCACATACGTGGCAACGTTGTTCAGCACCAACATGTTTGATTGGGACGGTGCTGACAGCCAAGAAACTTCCTCGTTGACGGTATCGACAAGTCTTTGGATTTATTGGGCAATAACGGTGCCATTAACAGTTGTGACCCTCCTCATATGGGTGGTCTGGTCCCGGAGAGAAAACAATAAGGGCAGCAATCGACTGACGATTTATCGCACGAAGGCTCGTATAGAATCTGAGAGCGCTGCTACAACGAAGATTTCTAGTCTTGTTTCCGGTGCGAAGATGGTATGAAGAACGACGGACGAGATCACGTGGCTAAACTATGAAAGAGATTGGGCGATGCTGGTGCCAATGTAGCAACTTGAAGCTGTTTTATCATGGGCGGAAGTCACGTGACAGGTTTTCGATTTGTGGGCCACGATGGCATAGGAGGTTCCATTTCTGGATGCCAAACCTCCGTGCATGGAGGTCTCTATGCCGTGAAGACAACACCTATATGCAAACTGTTCGCAAACATATAAAACGGAGTGGTTTCTGGAAATGACGTAACCCTTGCCTTGATTCTGAGATTAGGCGTTATAATCTTACTTACCTACTCAATAGCGAGGTAGCCCAAAAGGGTCAGTAGATTAAATTGTGTCCTCATTTTAAGGCCGAATCCCAGCTCGGAGAAGGAGGGGGCTAACGAGGTAGAGTCGGTAACGTGGCGGGGCAGGGCGAGCAAGGGACCCGGGTCCTCCCCGGCTCCGTTTTCATCAAAAGCGGTTATAAGGTGGAGTCGGAGGCCCCCGTGCCAAGCCGGAGCCTGGGTGCCTAGTATCAGAAGGCGGTCCGGGCTAGAGTTGATCAGGATGAGTCAGGAGAGACCGTTCTGCCGCATTAGTGATTTCCTCTATATCAGCGGTGATCAAATGCAGTATCTACTTACCAGCATTGAAGCGTCTTTTCATATTTGGACCATATTTTGTAACTACCCTGGTATCATATGAGGCTATTGTCAGTAGAAGCTGTGCGTACCCCTTTCTGGGTTCCGGCAACCCCCCCGACGGGGTCATACATGTATATCAAGGGCCTCGCCCTCAAATGGCTTTAGCAATTGCAGGAAATAATGGTCGATCTATTTATTACCTATCATGTGAATGACGTGCGAGGCTGTTTCACGTATCTTTCACTCGGTACTACCACGCGGTCTGACGGCTATATCGTAGGCCATCCGTCGACCCACCGCAGGGCATTCCATCCGAACTCGGTCTCAGAGCAATCCATGCACGCGTTTAGGTTCACTGCGACAGGTTAATCGGAGCATCCTGTCCATATATGGGCCAGCGGGACTCTGGCTTCGGCAGACCGTGATACGGTACACCACGTCGAGCGGGCCCCGGTCAGGGTTGTACATGCAGCATGTACCAGCGCTTAAGAACCGGTACCAGAAGCAGCCATGCTGCCAAATGAAAGCACCCTCCATGCAATAGGTTCCCGCCAGCTCGTATGTGATCTAGTGCTCATTGTCTGACCTGAAGACGTACTCCTCGTTAATAGCTACCCGTGGCTGCTAGATGTAGCCCCAATAGGAGCCCCATTGCAGGTAGAACTACTTAGTACCTGTGCCGTTGACTGCATTCGCGTCAAGGGCATTGTAGGAGTTACTGTCCGTTGAGGTCACGACAATCCCGTGATCCTGGAGAACAGAGAGTAATAATAATAGCAAAGCTGCTGAAAATATCGACAGAAACATTACGGCTCTCGAAGTCCACGGCACGAAATAAAGAATGTCCCAGACACTTCTTTCGAGCCGCGCTGGCCTTGGTTTACAGATGCCGTAACTTATACGTCTTGGACCGACGCCTCACAGGCGCAGGTATACTCCTTCGCGCTAAGCAGGAGAGGATATCGGATTGCAGCTTGCAAAGGCAGCGCCAGAAATCAGGATATAACCGTTACCCAACGGGCCCCTACAGCTTACCACGGTTGGGACTCATGCAGGGACATGATTGTCTCTTGGAATCCTCCATAGCAGTGTGATGAGATGGCCCACGAAAACGGACACCAGAAGTCATGAATGGCTCGAAGCATGTAACGTAGGTCTGCACGCCAGGCGGACTCGATGAACTACAGCTTATTCCATGGATCATGTGTCTCAGCATTTTGTTTCTCGTATGTCTAGGATACGTGTTATTGACCAGTTTACGAAGGTCAAATCAACCACCCCTTTTCCTCTCATAAGTATCAATGCGAAAAGTGAGGGAAGACTATAGGGGCTCAGCAGATGTGATTACTCAATGTTCCTAGTCTACGTAAGGTGGGTATCTTGCTAAATTTATTAACTGTGCATGTAGAACCCAGTCAAGCACCAGGCGACTGGCGTACGCCACTCTGATACCGCTGTTAGCTGGCATAAAAAGTAACTTGCATGAAATAGATTCATGATTAGTAATTCAAAGGGATAGGATCCGGGATAGTCTGCAGGCCTCGGCACGACTTTGAGGATTACATATATAAGCCGGTAGCCCACTCGGCCCGTGCCGCATGCTCTGCCACAAAAGCACAGTAGGGCTTACTAGGATCGAGCGGCACAGCACATGAGCACAGTAATATGATGAGTATACTTGCGAATGAGGGCATGTCTTATCTTACATAGCACTTACCTATTTGATTTACAATGCCCAACAGACGGGCCACACCTCGCGTGACTCCATATCAAATGGAGACGTGATATGAACGCCATTATAGACATCACGTTGCTAAAGTATATAGTATCAAATCCCATTCAACACAGCCACCATGGTCCAGGAACAAAGACGAATATCTTCTGTTAGAGCAGTATGAGGCTATTATCTGTCTTTACCCGGCTTTTTGCAGGAGCCGTAATCTTCGCGGTATGTTTATTGTTACCCCTTTTGTCTTCTTAGTTTCTCCCACCGCTAATGAAATCTTATATGGGCATTGCCAGCAGCGGCGTCTGCCCGGAGGGCTACTGATCTAGTCACGTCCAAGCTAACATGGACCGGTCAGGTCATACTTGGAGAGCCCGCGGTGATTATTGCGGGAACGGCAGAGGTGAGCATCAACTCTAAGCCAAAGAAACCTGTCTACAGATAACTTTGACACGGTCCGAGTCTTGGGAAATTTACAAGAAGATTATAGAAATCAACCCCAACTACGACAACGAACTAGGCTTAAACGCCAGCCACTCGACAGTGAAGAGAAGGGTTCTCGAACGTATCGAGAAGCGGGCCCCGACTTCAGACGTAACACGGACCGCCCTTGAACGTCCTAACGCCGCCATTACCAAGCTTTACTTACCCTGCCCGTTCTTCTATTAACACGCGCCCCTCTTCTCCTCGCTGGACTGGACGTGCAGCTACGGGAACGACGTGAACGCCGAGTCCATCGGCAAGGAGATCAGAAACCTCTGTTGCGTCGCGAACGGCGACGGCGCCGCCTCGCTCTGAAGGCCCAGGGCGGGCGGCTGCAGCACAACCAGCTGCCGCGCGGGCGCCGTCATTCTTCTTGTGCAACGACTCGAGCCGCGAGGTGCATATTCCTTGCTTCCTTATCGCGGCCCAAGTCTCCCCGGCCGGCATGGCTCGTCTTAGTAGATGACATTGCTGATTCACGATGCCACTTAGTAACGCGGTCGAGGTCCTGATACACTGCCAGTGGACTACCTACGTTGGTGTAATTACTCGATCGCCGACACCCACGGACAGGTAAAAATTGACACAGTCCTCAGATGTGGCGACGGGGTGCGGGCGATCTAATAATGCGCGGTTCCGGATGTTTTCGACGGACCGGAGCTGGAATGTCATTCTTAACAGACGCTAAAAGGAACTTATAAAGGAGTCCCGGAATTACGCTCTGTCTATGCTACATAATCTCGGCCAATGAATTCCGTCAAATGCATGATCTCATTATGATCCAGTGGGAGAGCACATCATATGCGCAAAACCAAGCAATCCATGATACCCTCGTCCATTACAATAAGTCCCTATCAATTCCAACTTGCAAACCTTCGAGACTCCGGTTTTCTTTTTCTCCCGAGCGCGTTGTAGATCAACGCATCGGCTGGTCCGGCAACTCATGGAATTGGCCGTGATGGTTGTCGTGGTAGCCAGGCTGGCCGACGACGTTGCTGTGCGCCTCGTGGACGGTAGGCGGGACACCGGAGGGGTAATGATGTTGCTGTTGCTGCGGCGGTGCGCCGTGATGGCTCGCGGGGTAGTTCGAATGGACTGTCGACGTCGGGCTCGTAGGCTGCATGTTCATATTGTCCCCGACCTGGGAGCCGGGGGGGGACGCGGGGCTGGTAGACTGGTTCCGGTCCGGGACGGCGGCCATGTTGACGAAGCTGGCGGGCTTGTTCTGGTCCTGGTAGTAGCCCGATGGGTACGCGCCCTGCTGCGGCGGATATTGCTGCTGCGACGGCGGATAGCCTGCGTTGTACATGGGTTCGTGCCCCGGCTGCTGCTGCTGCTGCATCGGCGGGTAGCCCGGCTGCTGCGGGGGATACTGCTGCGGGTTTCTGTTCTTGTTGCGCCGGATCAGGAAGAAGGCGAGCAGCGCGATCAGGGCGATTCCGGCGACGCCGCCTACGGCGCCGCCGACGATGGCGCCTGTGTTGGTGGACCCGCCGGGGGTGTTGGGAGGAGGCGTAACGTCCGAGGGGGTTCCCGTGGGGACCGGGTCAGTTGGGCTGGGGTCAACCGTGATGCTTGTCGACGTGGGGTCAATAGCGGTACTCGTCGGCACGGATCCCCAACTAGGCCAATCGCTCGTCGGCATTGGGCCCGTAGCTGCGTCTGTACTGAACGTGATTGCGGTGAAGGTCCTTCCGTCCGTCTGGCCGCTGAAAGTAGTCTCCGCTTGCTGTACTATGGAGCCGCTAAGGCCATCACAGTAATAATCCGTAATGCCGCCGGAGAAAGATATTGTGCCACAGTACGGATAGAGCGTACTGGTGCTAGGAGGGTGTTAGTAGAATCCAGCAGTATACACAGGGTCACCCGTGAGTTACCATTTGGCGGTGTAGGTGTCTTGGGAACAGCCATAGTCACATAAGCTGGACGTGTAGATCTGCTCGTAATCGAGACAGGTGACTCTCATGCCGCAGTCAAGCTCGTTACAGCATGCGACGAATCCGAATCCCGACATGGTGACGAAAGCACATTGCTCCGTCTGCACGTTGCACCTATAGGCAGCGCCTAAACATGGTTGGTCAGAGAATCATGCCAACATGGTAGTCGCGACTCCCTTACCAGCTCGGCCGCTGATATATCCACAGGTGTTGTCGGGTGCAACGAGAGCCGTGTGGACCTCTTGCCTCTTCTTTAGGTCCAATGCGCTAGGCGGGACTGTGATATGACTCGGAAACGGACGTGTCGAGGTCGGCGCGATGGCCTCAGTTCGTTTCGCCGGCCTACCGTCGAGAGCCAACGCCTGAACGGCAATGCCAAATGACGCCGCGAGGAGGACTGTTGGCGCCATGGTGACGTGGAGCTCTTCCTAGGCAACGGGGAGGCTCAACTCTGGACCAGGTATGGAGGGCAACTCTGTAACAACACCAACAACAGAATAGAGCTTCACGAGGCGAATGCCCAGAACCGAGAAAAGGGAAATTCAAGGGTGTGTTCAGCGAGGGCAACAACCGGTCCTTATGGGAGATGCATACGCAGGCCAGCTAGTGTGACCATCCCCAATCAATAGCCCACCCCTCCATTGCCCGTGGGATCATACAGCGCATTGCCTGTGTGGTAGAGTCAAGACCCTGAAGGTCTGGTCCTGTCTGGTACGTCTTTCGAACCCCAATCCGCCTTGAGCTATTCCTAATCAGAAGACCGGATGTGTCGCGAAGAGATTGGGGTCCCGCATCACTGACGAGATATCCAATGGTGGATGGGGACGGTTAATGTGGCTTGCAGAGCTGAACAGCTTGGTGGACACGCCAAGGGGCTATCACGCATGCTAGCCCAGCACTATACAGCTCGGAGGTCGAAAGAAGCAAGACCAAGGTATTAAGATTCAATCATCCTCGTTTGCCTGTTCTCACAATTACATCGAGATATTCAGCGAAGGTATAAGTATGTAACCGTCCTTGGGGCCTATGTGCTACCGAAACCCTACTTGAGTACTTTCCGATGCGCAAGAGAAGTGTGCAGTTAGAGAGTCCCTTAACATTAAGTGAGCTGAAAAGAATTATGAAATTTCGGTATTATGGTTCGGCTCCAGCCTCCTGTCATCCCCTCATTCCTTTAATGGACTATCGAGTTCCGGGTTCGGGCAGGCCCAAAGCGTAGGAGCCAGTGACAGGCTCGGCCATAAAATGAACGCAGCGGGGGTTTGGGCTGGGCTGGTCATACGAGGTTCGGGAGAGCACCCACGCTTCAAAGGTTTTCATAGTCGACCCGATCTGACACCTGGATGCTGCCAAGCGACGCCTGACGGTCCTGACGAATAGCTGACGGGAGTAGACATGGAAGCTGGAGAACCTAACACCGGATAAGAATTATTAAGCGAGATTCCCGGGTACCGTTAGCGGCTCAGCCTCACCACAGGGATCCCTGCCCGCTATCAAGCTCAATTGGGTACCCACTAATAATAAGCTTAATCGATAAGATCTTCAGGGGGATTTTCGTTCCGTCCTCGCCCCACTCTTTACCGCATCTCCCCTTCTATGTACGTCCCCCCATACGAGCACAACGGTCCGTCTCGCTACCTACACACAACTCCCGACAGAAACACCCGAAACGGGACACCGGGCCAGAACCGAAACTTGCCACACGCTATCAACCCCGTGAGGTCTTCTATGTGAGGAGGCGGGCGGTGACGGGTCGCCCGGCACTCACCCCCACAGACGGATGAAGGCGGCAGCAGCATCCTCCCCATGACGGATCTGTCGCGCATCCTGCCCGAGTTCCCCGTCGGCCAGCCCCAGTACGCGCGCCTGCTGCCAGCCATCGAGAGGCAGCAGCTGACGACGACCGATCTGCTGACCCTCGACGTCACCGACATAGGCAGGCGCACGCAGCTGCCGCTTCTTGACATCAAGCGCCTGTGCAACGCCGTGCTTGAGGCCCTGCACGCCGACCTGGGTGTCTCGGACAAACAACAGCAGCAGCAGCAGCAGCAACAACAGCCGGGGCGAGAAGATGACGACGCTAACGGCGATGAGAACAATCACGAGACCAAAGACCCAGCGGCGGGAGCGAGAAAGAGCAAGGGTGATAATAAAAAGAAGAGCAGCACGCTGAAGCACACCGTCCCAGAGCTCGCCGCGAAGTGGCGCACTATCAGCACGCTGGACGACGACCTGGACCGGGCCCTCGGCGGCGGCATCCCGACGGGGTACATAACAGAAATCACGGGCGAGAGCGGCGCGGGCAAGACGCAGCTCCTGCTGACGCTGCTGCTCGCCTGCCAGCTGCCGCCTTCGCTGGGCGGGCTCGGGCGCCCCGCGCTCTACGTGTCGACCGAGGCGCCGCTGTCGACGGTCCGGCTGTCGCAGATGCTGCGGAACCACCCGCGGCTCCGGGACCTTTCCCCTTCAGAAAAACCCACGCTCGACGGCATCGTCAGCACCGCCACCCCGGACCTCGAGTCCCAGGACCACATCCTCAGCTTCCAGGTCCCCGTCGAGGTGGCGCGGCGCGGCGTCGGGCTCGTCGTGCTCGACAGCGTCGCGGCCAACTACCGTGCTGAGTTCGAGCGCCGCGGTCCCGGCGGCGGTGGGGGGCCGGGCGGCTTGGCGGCGCGCAGCAACGAGCTCGTCAGGCTCGGCCGCCTGCTGCACGACCTAGCGACGCAGCACGGCCTCGCCGTCGTGGTCTCGAATCAGGTCGCGGACCGCTTCCCGTCTTCATCGGCCTCATCACTGCCGACACCAACGCCAGCGCCTATTAGGAGCAGCCTGCCGTACGGGGTGCGGCAGCAGTTGCAGTCTACGCAGGAGAGCCCTCTCGCGTCCCGGAGCCGCGGGCGGATCGTCCCCAACTCCGACGTTGAGCCGACGAGCAGCATGCCCCTATCCGCCACATCCGCGTCCCAGGAGGAGGCGGCGGCCGTGGCGGTGCGCCCGAGCATGCCGGAGCCGCCGCCGCCTGAGAACCTGCACCTCGGCGGCCACCAGCACAGTCACCCGGCGCTGCTGCTCGAGCATCAGCAGCGCTGGTTCACGGGGTGGGGTGACGATCCCGCCTACGGCGACGGCCATGGTCCCGCGCTGAAGACGCCGAGCCTCGGCCTCGTGTGGTCGACGCAGATCGCGGCGCGCATCGCGCTGTCCCGGAGGCCGGCGTACGGGAGAAGCCGCGCCCCCGCCTCCTCCGTTACCTCCGGGGACGCAGAGCAGGGGGATTCTGGGGAGGAGGCCAGGGAAGGCGGCGGTGCGATGCTGCGGTCCTGGCGCCGCTGGATGAAGGTCGTGTTCGCGCCGCACGTGCCCCCCTCCGGCCCCGGGCTGGACGGCGCCGTTGAGTTCGAGGTCACGATGGGCGGGCTCAGGGCCGTGGAGAGGAAGGGTAGGGGCAAAAGCAAAGGGAAGGCGAATGCGACGTCGGCGGCGGCGTGAGGGATTGGTCAACGGAGATAAATCATGGGCCTGGGTGGGATCACATAGACGCGTTCGAGTACAAATGATTGACGTCGGTGTCACATAAGAATATAATTGCGTATACGTCCTACCCGAACGGGGAATGATTCATTAATACACGAATTAACAATCTATTCGCCCGGCTTTCCGATGCTATGCTTTTCCCGGCTTCCCGAAGCGCACAAGTAACGGAAGCAAATTACGCCGCCCTATGCCAATATGAAACATCTGAAAACAAACAGTATACATGCTCTTCCTCTCAAGCGCCTACTACGCTAAACATGCCGAAACTATACAGACAGCCGAACGGGTCATTGTTCCTTTGCTGCCTGCTGCAGCTGCTCCTTCCCCGGCTCCTAGCGCGGATGGGGGAACTCGTCCTCCAGCTGCAGCCGCACACCGACGTTCATGCTGATGAGCTCTTGCACCAGCAGCTTGGCGGCGTAGGGCATGGTCATTTTGGCGACCTCGCGGGTGCTCTTGCAGGTGCCGCAGTAGCCCTTGTACCCGAAGAGGCCGCAGCGCTGGCAGATGTCGATCTCTGTGCCGTCCGAGCTGATCATGAGGCGCTCCAGCAGCAGCTGCGAGGCGCCGTAGGCGATCAGACAGTCACGCTCCATTTCTCCCAGGCGGAGACCGCCGTCCCTGGATCTACCCTCCGTCGGCTGCCTCGTGAGGATAGCGCGAGGGCCGCGCGAACGGGAGTGCATCTTGTCTTGGACCATGTGCTTGAGGCGCTGGTAGTAGATGGGGCCGTTGAAGATGTATGCTTGAAGCGGTTCGCCGGTGATACCCGAGGTAAAGTAATCCTTTCCTTCCCACGAGAATCCCTTGTTGACCAATTCTGCGGCCATCGCTTCGAGAGGATGCGAACGGAAAGCGTCCCCATAGCCGTAGTCTTTGCGACCCTGGACCACGGCAGCCTTGCCAGTCAGGCACTCGAGTAACTTCCCGACAGTCATACGAGACGGGAAACCGTGGGGGTTCATGATGATGTCGGGAACAATTCCTTGGTCCGAGAAGGGCATGTCTTCTTGATCTACTATGATTCCAACCACACCCTTTTGGCCGTGTCGAGAGGAGAATTTGTCACCGAGTTCGGGCCTTCTCGTCTGCCGTGTTTGGATTTTAATGAGCTGCGTCTCCCTTTCTGTCTGGGTGGTCATCACTTTGTCGATGTAAGCATGGTCGGCCAGTCGATATGTGAGGGGGCTTTCCCGATACTCGTCTGTTTTGCGCACGAATCCCACGGCCGGGCTTATATCCACTGGGCTCTCCTTCTTGAGCATAACATCACCGTTCTTGACGCGGAATCCTACGTCGGCAAGGCCATCTTCACTGAGGGCAATATTTTTCGGTTGGTTGTCCTTGTCACCAATACGTTCGCGACTACCGTTGGGGTATCTCTGAAGTTCAGTGGTATATTTCCGGAATACCTGACATCTTCCAAAGCCCCGATCAATAGACGCCTTGTTGAGCACGAGTGCGTCTTCGATATCGTATCCGGAGTAGGACATAACAACGACCGTGGCATTTTGCCCTGCGGGTAACTTATCATAATGTATCAGCTCGATAGTCTTGGTGATGACCATAGGCCGTTGAGGGTAGACGAGCGTGTAAAGCAGGGTGTCGATACGGTTAAACTGGTTATAGGCGATGGCTCCAATTGCTTGTTTACCCATAGCACACTGATACGTGTTTCTGGGAGACTGGTTGTGGTGAGGGAAAGGAATCAGGCCGGCGACGGCACCTAAAATAGTGAAAGGCTCGATCTCGAGGTGGGTTGTTGCCTTAGTAATGTCCCTCTCATAGAGAGCGACGAGAGCATCATTCTCCTCGTTGACATCAAGATACTCAACAATGCCTTGTGTCAGGAAGTCGTCGAAAGTGGCCTTTCCAGCTTGCAATAACCTCAGATGGCTCTCCTTAATCTTCGCCTCGCCATTCTTAACGATGATATACGGTCGACAAATGCGTCCCTCGTCGGTTGCAATGTGTACTGCCGAAAGCTGTGTGTTGACATTGATACTCACAAACGGTGAAATCCAACCCCGACGCCTCATCGTTCGGAATTTGCCTGCAAACCGCTTGGGAAATCGCGTCAACGCAAACGGTGTGCCGTTCATGTATACGATGTACGCTCCGGGCCGATGCATTTCAGATCCACTAAACCCGCGAAGCGGTTCGACCCCTGAGTCAAGGGTGAAAGCCCAGCGTTTAACAGGCTCTTCGTCGAAATTCGTCGTGATGTGTGTCATCAACGCCAGATTCTTCACCAGACCACACGCTTCACCTTCGGGCGTGTCGGACGGACAGAGCATGCCCCACTGCGACGGCTGCAGCGCACGAGGCCCACTGACTTTCCGCGTCTTTTCGAACTGACTGCTAATCCGGGTCATCATTCCGAGAGCACTGATATAGCTGAGACGACTCAGGACGTGTGTGACACCAGCCCGTTCCATCTTGAAACGCTTAACACTCCAGTTCCCCGTCTGTATGGCACGATTCATGCCTTCAGTAATATGCTTCCCCTGAGTGCCGACCTGCATCAAAGGATCAAACGCAATAGCGCGGTTCTGTTTCTTGAGATTGTTCTCAATGTGGTATTTCAGGTCAACCAGGAACTTCTTGAACAAGTCTTCGAAAAGGAGAGACAGAAGCTGTCCCGCCAACTCTAATCGTTTGTTACCCACGAAATCACGGTCGTCGACCAATTTCGGATTGTAGTGAGCCATCAGGACCCGGCGAACCATGAGCGCGACGTATACAGCTTTTGGGTAGAAATCGAGTCCCTCTATAGGGATATGCGCAATGATAATATTGGCTAGGGCATCGAGTCCTTCTTCTATATTGCTGCGGCGGGGCTGGGGTGCACCACCGCCAGGCTTTACGCCACGGCCTCCCATCTTGACCCTGGCGCCAATATACTCAAGTGCCTGCTGCTGGGTAAAGACTCCGGCCTTGACGGCTTCGTCAAAGTTTACGACGAAATCATCCTGGAATCGTCCGTCGGAACCAGCAACCAGAGTTATTATCTCATAATCCGAGAGTCCGCCGAGTGCCTTGAGGATGATTATGATGGGAACCGGCTCGGTAAGAACGTTATGTTGCAGATTGATGCGATCCTTCTTGAGTGTGACATACGTCTTTGACTTTCTCTCGTGTGTTGAACTGGTAACGGATGCCAAAATGATGCCGTTTTTTTCGTCGGCCTCGACGATAACTCGGTTCTTGCTCAGCTGCTCCTGGACAAGAATGACCTTCTCGGTTCCATTGACAATGAAATAACCACCAGGGTCCAGTGGGCACTCGTTCATAAGCTCCATCTGGGCATTGTTTGCGCCGTACAGCCGACATTTGTTGCTTCGAAGCATAACAGGCATCCGAGCCAGTTCGACGTTCCTCCTTATGATTCTCTGCCGTTCCCGAGTATAGGCGACATCGATAAGGATCTTGGCGGAGTAGGTCATGTCGCGCAGGCGACACTCCATCGGGGTAATGTCATTGGCAACTCGGCTCTGACTGGCGTCTGGACGATCCGGAAGCGTGACCCTGATGTCGGTGAATTCGATCCAAAAACTGCTATCGACATCACTCCTCACTATCCTGTTCGCCTTGATGATTTCCTTGATTTCATGATCGACGAAGAAGTTGTACGAGTCAATATGCTGCTTGACCAAACCCTTGACCTTCAAGAAGGCGGGAAGCAACTGATTCTTGTCTTCGACGGTAGAGATGGGATCGGTGAGCTTCTTGCCGTTGTAGAAAGGCTCGAGGAGAGCCTCGAACCCGTCATCGATATAGGGCATCTTGATGGAATTCAGAACCGAAGGCGAAATTCATAATCGTCCTTCCCGCAAGGTGAGATGGACTGGTCGTGACTCAATATGTAGCCTCACAGTTGAAGGAATCAATGTGACGGGACATCCCACCAAAGTAAAAACTGCCCTATCAAACTGATAAGTGGCGATAAGCGTTTTCTCCCTCCGGCCCCACGAGGCTGCCTGCTTCAGTACCGCTTCCAAGGAGCTTGGGCCACCAGTCAGGGTTTTCAGCTGCAGCGAAGGTTTATTATGTATTGTACAGTACTTACCAGTAGGAGAATACTCCCTTTACTGCTAATAAGGCAAGCTAAGCACTGATAGCGACATTGTCACTTGGACAGACACCTAGCTCTTGGGTTCTGAAATTGTCTCATCTCCGTAGCAAGTCGCGACATATCATATCCGGCAAGACCCAAGTAGAGCAGCTTGAGGAGATCGCAGACCATGACATATCAGGAAGACCTGCCCAGATAGGTATCTAGAGCCCCTGAGCCGCATCAAGCCACACCAACTTTATCAACCCCTGCTGGCGTGATATTCATGCCTCTTCATACTTTCTATAATAGGAAATTCCCCAAGAAGTGAGGATGATATTGGACAGTTGTCCCTTACGAGATTCTACATCAGACGCATCAAACGTCAACCATTCGAAATGACCGGCAAGGTAAGTGAAGATATCTGCCAAGTCATCTTCATGGGGATCCTATTGATGAATACATCTCTATGCTATGCCGAAGAGAGCTTAGCCCATCTAATACGACTTACCCCTCCATCAAGTTCCTGAGGTGCTGAAATGCTTTTTGCGCCCCTCCTCCTCCCGGGGTCCCTTTCCTCTCCCCGCCCCCTTCATCTGCATGCAGCTTGCGTATTTCCTGCATGCAGGAGAGGCGCGGCCGGCTATGTGTTTAGTTGCATTATACGCTCTCTGGCTTTACAGTCATACCACCTCTTTGCACTAATCTCCACAGGTTCCTTTCTTTCAGGAAGAAAAACAGTGCCCCCTCTATCTTGTGCCTCTGCCCTGCAGCAAATCGTCACTACCCGCAGCACCAGGTATTGTATAGTTAGAAAGGGACGCTGAGGAGGGGGTGAGTGTTGAGCAGCGGGCGCGACAGACTCCAGAGTGGGAGCAAGAGATCGCCACCGTTCTCAGGCCATTTCGTGACGCGCATTCGATCATCAAGGGTCTCCCTAGATACTTAAGTACCTTGGTCAGCCCACACCAGTTCCAAATCTCAGAGCAGTAGACAGTGGAGATCCTCCTTACTCGTCCAGTCAGCCCAGTCTAGAGCTTCGCTTGCCGGTCTCCGCATCACTGCACTGGGATATCTCTCAACTTGGGCACTTCGAAACGACAAGGTTGCTGCTTTTCATTTTAGTTAAGGTTATCCTCGAATCCTTCTAGCACAAGCTTTCGCATCTAGGATGACGTGCAGCCGCCGACCCTCACTTCTGGAGCAGGCGCAAGGTATTTCCAAGTTGGGCTCGATAACCCGCATCCGTGGGAGGCACCTAAGGCCATATAGAGTATGGGCAAGAGTCGGTGTATATAGCGTGAGTGGAGTTTCTACGATCTTTTTAAATGCACCGAAGGATACCCAACGTAAAGCCACACCCGTAGGGGTAGGTTGGATATTCTCCGGTGACGTCAGAGTGTTGCCACCCCTATATAGGATGAGACATTTGTCAGGCCATGCGATAACAATACGTGCTGCAGGCCAACGAAAAGATAACCTATGCGCTGCGAGGCCTGTCCACCTCTTATTCCGTCAGTGAGAGGTTGATCTGATCTTCTGGGCTCGCTTGGCACCAAGCGACCGTTACGAGTCCAGACTAGGTATGATGGGTAACTCCATGGTATCTACTGTAGGTAGGCATTGTGGTCACAAGTAGATGGTGGAATGGCAAGTAGACCAACGAACGTATGGCCAAAGCAGGCTATCACGATATCGATATCGTGGTTTGAAGTTTTGTATCACTTTTTGAGACAGTCATCAGTATGCCAATGTCCTTCGGCGTTCTCGAGCGGGATGCATCATCGATCTACAGCCGCGCTAACCTTAGGGGCATCTATTTTAGTACCTAGATTTAAGGCGGATCTCAAGGCCGATTTGGGGTCCCCCAAAGCGGGAAGACCCTGAAGTCCGGTTGCTCAGCAGTGTTGGATCCATAGGTACTGATGTAGTCACATTACCACATTACCACTTTGGAGAACAGAAACCTGCTAAGCGCTTTAACTTACTTATGCGACAACTTGAATAGCAAGATGGTTGTGGTGCCTAGACTTGAAGAGTAAGATTCCCTCAACACCACGTTACACGTCGGTATTTTCAAAGAGAATGTTCCGGTCTTAAGGGCGAGAAGTTCTAGCCACATAGAACTAGGTACCAAGCGATTGTTTCAGGTTCCAGCATCTGGACGTACGATGCCTTCAACCTTTGGCGGCTTCTCCAGTGCCAATTTGCGTCGAGCCTTTTTGAACACATACAGTCTGGACTCCGAGCCGACCAGGCCACTTCGGTTCGTCCATAGAGCTACTACGCCCAACGCCACCGCGATCGATATTCTCGGCAAGCCCCGTTGTCTCAGCGGCCTATGAGATGTTATCTCCGGACATCTAACTTCCGAACGAGGAGCAGGCTTGCGTCTCGCCCAACCAGAGCCAGCGGATGTACGACTCTGTAGTGCGACATACGGCTCTGCATGCGCTGCGTTCCATCATGGCGTTTCTCTCTCCCTATCTAGCGTTACAATAATAAGCCGGAACGCGCAAGCAAGAAATATCAGAGAGCGGACGTAGTATTAGCCTTTAACCTTAGACGTTAGCTTATGTGCCTAACTTACCAGCTTCTACCTACTTACATATGCTGGGCGACTCGTATCGCTTTCAGGCGTCGCCGTCACTGGAATCCATGAAGGCCGTCGTCATTCGTTAACGATATCGAATAGGACAAACTGACGTTGCAATAATCGTTGTCGCCCATCCCCCGCACTAACTCCTATAGGTACATGTACCTTGCGAGGGAACAAGCCGGACATTGGCTCCAGCTTGGTGAACGATTGCGCTCACCGCTCCGTCTGGTCAAACAAGCAGCGGCCTGAGCACCCGCCCGCCCGCTCTACCTTGCGTGGCCCAGTTAACAACCTTGGATGATGGTGGAGTTCCAGTCGCTGGTGATGACTGGATGAGGTAGCCGCAAACAGGCTCGAGTCACTGGCCAATTCCGTATCAACATAGTTACCTTTCATAAAAAGTTTCGATAGCCTTATAGCGCGTCGGTGACATTGAAGGTCACTCTAATAGCTCCGACTATAAAGTTCGAGTTTCCTCAGCTTTCTTTTCAAAGAGAACAAATAGAGCAAATAGAATTCGGGGCTACCCACCGACCGGGCTGAATGGTCCTCAATGACATCAATGACAACAGTGCCTTGTGGTAGTTCTCGCAACAACCCCTACCCACGTGTGGTTGAAACTCTATATTGTTAGGTAAACAGACTTGCAATGTCTTCGGAACCTACCTATCTGGTACGCGAAATACTCTATGAGCAGCAAGCCAGCCAACGAGCTAAAGGGATTTCCTGCTAGATGCCAGTAAAACACCCTTTTAGTTATATCGGTTCGTCGCTTAAGGGGAGCGATCTGCTTGGGTGTCGTCAGGGAGTTTTTAGCTGTCCAAAATCACTAACCGGTTGAATCACCTGCCTGTTAAGCCACCCCGGGGCCCCAAGATATCAATACTAGCGTAGTACTGTAGGAACGGTGGGTGCGACTTGTAGCTGTTAGCGCACCTGCTAGGGACTGGTAGCGGAAGCACAGATAGCGGGTCTTTGCCAGACAAACATTGATGGACAGGACGGGGAAGGTCACTCAAGTCACCCACTAGAGAGGCTAGATTTGTGTGGGCTTCGGGTTACATGTGGTTAGCTTAGTTACCGCCAAACTTTTACAGGGTTGTTTCGGTTGTGTAAGCCATTCAACCCATTCCCTCCTCTCCCTGCTTCCCTGCATATGCATTGCGGACGCTGAGACCGACTGGGGCGGTGCGTGTCTCTGTCTCTACTTCAATGCTTGCTTGTGCTGGCTGGTGTATGTGTCTTGTGTTTGTGGCTTCGTTCGCATATTCGCAAGGAAAAGCGTTGGACTGATCTTCTCTTTCTATTCTTCCTCGCACACAACTCCACACTCTTTTGACTTCGTGATTCCGCAAAGCCCTCTTTCTCCTTGCTGGCCGCCCCTGGCTCTCCAGGGCAGCGTTCCGGGTTCTGTGCTTATAGTTTGTACGTTCTTATTAAGGTAAGTAAGCAGATTGAATGCATCTTCCCTTCCCCCTCTCCTGCCACCTAAACGAGGCATCGTCAACCTCCGTGCTACCGGCGCAGTTGAGTGCCGAAGGTGTTGCATCTACGGCATCACCGCTATAAAGCGCAAAGTCTCTATCAAGCCTGTCCGCATTCGAATTGCCACACAGTAACTCGAAGTGGATGTTTGATGCTGGGCTACCCTTTGAGCCTTATCCAGCCAAGCGCATGGATCTACGTTGATGTTTGGTGACCGAATCCGACTGACATCCTTTCGCAACTGTAGTGTATAGAACTTTGTGACTGCCAGATAGGCCTGTACGAAAAGATCAAGCATTGTAACAACAGGGAAAAGATGGACGAGTACCGATTCCACGCCCAGCAGTCTCCGAGAACCGAAGCGCCGATGAATTCTCTTGTCTCACCACCGAGGAACGGCACGGGCAGGTTGCCCCAGCCAGCCGCCCAAGATCCTCGAACGACCTTGCCCCGCCGCTTTACGACGGATTCGGGGCGTGTACCAACACTGTCTTCTATAATCACCCCACGATTGCCGGAACCTCAAGACTATGCCGCCGCAGTAAGTCTATATCCGCAGTCTCCTGAGGGGCCTGGTCAGAGACGGGGAGAGGGAGGGCAGTCCCGAGTCTTCAGCTTTGGTAGAACTTATGTCCGAGGACAATGTCTCAATCCCCCCAATTCGATGTCTCGTTCTGGTGAAACTATCGACTAATCCATGCTGACGTAGACCCAGTATAAAGTCCAATTGGTAAGGCTGTCCGGCGCTCGCCTAGCATATCTGGAACTCGCTATGTGCCAGGTGGTCGCGATGCCTTGTGCGCGTCAGCTCGACTTTGATGGCTATTTCACAGCAGAGTTGATGCTAACATCGTGTGCAGTTAGAAAAGAAGAAGCTCGAGTATGAGAAGATTCGAGAGCAGAGACGGCGTTTTGAAGCCGAGATGCAGAAGTTGGATCAACAACAGCTCCGGGATGAGTTCGATATTGCTCAGATGCAGGAGGAATTGGGTCACAGAAGCGGCTTGAACGTGACAGGCCATCAATCCGAGCCGACGACCCCCCCAGAGTATCGCGAGGCGGGCTCTGGGTTCCCGACCATGTTTTCAAGGCCCAACCGTTATTCGACCTCTAGCCTAGTCTCTCCCCCGGGACTTTTCAACCGACCAGCCAGATCCGGCTCTCAGCTCGCGTCCCCGTCAGGCTTGGTGCAGTCCGTCTTTAATTTTGATCATTTGCCATCTCGCTCAGTCCCAGCATCTAGGAGGAACAGTGACGAGGACGAGAAGGAGCAAGCCCTACGGCAGGACCCGACGAGCCACCGATCAACCAACGCGTAAGTGCATTGACTTTGGCCTCCGTTCTACTTCAACTTTTTTTCTATCTGCAGCCCCTTTGGTATCCCAGGGCTAGGCCGAAGTGCATGGGCCAGTGCAGGTGAGGCCACGATGGGGTTCGAGTTGGACGTGAACATTTGAGTTCGAGATGGACTCGATGTTATTTCTGAGTTCGCAGAGTAAAAACCCTTACGCGATAGTCTGAACACTGTTCGTGAGTGACAAAACTCTTTTTCCAGAGCCTACATCATCCGCACGGAAGTAGCATTTGGCTATCTCGCCTGGTCTCCCTTCCCTATAACCCCACTGTCCCATCCATCATTGTTTCCGTACGCGTTTCTGTTCGGGTCTGCGCATGTGCCTGCCCCTTCCCATTATTCATCTTCCAACCCGTATAACGACTTCGAGTATATATCTGTACACCTTGGTTTTTTGACAAAGTTTGATCTTTTCTACATTAAGCGGGTATTGAAAAGCATTTACTCGCATCTCTTCACATACCTCTCTTTCGCCTTTCTTCGTTCTGCGTTCACCTCCTTCCAAATGACCTCGAGGTGTTTGGGCTGCTAGTATCGCTAACTCTGACTGTTCAGGCTCAACCGATACTCCATGCCTGTCACCCGTCGACGTAACCTTTACGACAATATCGATCAGACAAATGCTGCTGGCTTCCTCTTCCGTGACGACGACAGCACCATGGAATCTAACAACTCTGACAACATGAATCCTAGCAACCCCAACATGAATTCTAACAACCCCACCAGCAGGAATTCTAACAACTCCAAAAGGAATTCTCGTCCTGAGGATACGTTTCCTCAGCTGTATGCCCAGAGGGGCAATCCTAGTGTGGTAAGTGACCCTCAAAAGGGCAAGGAGTACCGAAGCTTTCTTTTCACGATCACATCACTTCATCATCACCAGCACCATGTTCTTCTGAGTAGTCGGAACAGAAAAGGCTGGGAACTGTCAATTCTCTGCCCTCCAAAGAACGCACAGAACTGGGCAATTTCCTCATCCTATTTCACCTACCTACCTCGCACACAAACACACTCGGGGGGAGAAAAACTGCAACCACGCTACATTTCCACAACTCCCACTTCCACAATTTGCACTGCCACTTCCTCTATTTCCACGGAAACTTTGAGGATTCCCCCTCGTACCTCTGCTCCTCAAGCCTCACCTCTTTGTTATCCCTACATCCGTATTCAATTTCTCAGACAGCTAACTCCCTTTACTTGCAGCTGTCTGCGTCTTCTGCAACTGCCGATTTGGCTTCTCAACTTGGCAACGCAGAGAGCTCTAGCAACCACGGCTGGGGTAGTATTTCACATCATCGTCATCAACAAAGTCTCACAAGCCTGAGCCAAATGGCAGCCACCGAGACCATCACTGCCGCCCAAGCCAGCGCCTCGAACGAGACAAAGGCTTTTGGGACCCGTCAGAACCGCCACTCGGTTGACCTAAACCAACAATTCAAGGAACCCATCTCAGATACCAGTATTCCCTCTATCATGCCGTTCCCTGCCTCACACGTTGCAGCAACTCCGCCCAAGCTACAGACCTCGTTCTCGGCTAATGACATCCCTACTGTTAAGAATGTTGGGGTCACAGCAGCGCCTGTTTCTGCTTCTGCTAATGCTCATGCCCAGCAGCACTTCCACAATCATAATGCCAGTATCGGTCGGATCCCTCCGGGTGCCAAGCGTCATAGCCGTGAGCTCTCCGGTGACAACCATCCCAACATGACTCAAGCCCCAGCTTTCGCGTCCATCCAATCTCATTTGCAAGGCAATGCTCCTACCTTCGGCCCGGTTGCAACCAGCCAAGCTGCGTCACAAGCACCTGCGTCTGCATCTCCCGCCGTTGCCTCGCCGGGTTCTCTTGGATACCCTGCCTACTATGGCGGCCCCAATTACACACCGACCAGTCCGAATGGCAACGCGTATAACAATATGCCCTTGCTTACTATGGGCATGCAGCAGATGAATCTTAACAACGGCTATTCCCCCCAGAACTACACCGGCTATAGCGCAGCGTTGCAGACCACAGCCCAGACTCGAGACTCCCAGCAGCGCGTCATTCAACAGCGCAGAGCTCAGGATAACGAAGGTTTGTTACTTGCCCTGTCAGTAAACTAATAGCCGAGACTGACATGCAATAGCCATGAGCCGCTTCAGCAACATGTCGCTGGAATCGATTGGAGGTACCATCTATGAACTCTGCAAGGATCAGCATGGCTGCCGGTATTTGCAGAAGCAGCTAGAGAATCGCAACCCCGATCAGGTGCATATGATATGGCTGGAGACGAATGAGCATGTCGTCGAGCTTATGACAGATCCTTTCGGCAACTATTTGTGCCAGAAGCTCCTGGAATTCTGCAACGACGAGGAACGTACCGTCTTGATCCGAAATGCCGCTACGGACATGGTTCGCATTGCTCTCAACCAACACGGTACGCGGGCTCTGCAGAAGATGATCGAGTTCATTACAACCCCGACTCAGGTACGAATCATCATTGGAGCCTTGCAAAACCAGGTTGTGGATCTCATCCAAGACCTCAACGGGAACCATGTGATCCAGAAGTGCTTGAACAAGCTTAAGGCCGAGGACGCCCAGTTTATCTTCAGTGCGGTCGGTAACCACTGTATTGATGTTGGCACGCACCGCCACGGCTGCTGCGTTCTTCAGCGATGCATCGACCACGCTTCTGGAGACCAGAAAATCTGGTTGATTGGCAAAATCACCGAGAACGCTCTACGCCTTGTGCAGGACCCGTTTGGCAACTATGTAGTTCAATACATAATCGACCTGAACGAGCCTACCTTCACCGAACCACTTGTCCAGCAATTCGGTGGCAAAATCTGTCAGCTGTCCCGTCACAAGTTCAGCTCTAACGTCATTGAGAAGTGTCTACGCTGTGCCTCGGACGCTTCGAAGGACATGATGGCTAAGGAACTTCTTGTCCCGGGAGAGATGGAGCGCCTCCTTCGAGACTCCTTCGGCAACTATGTCGTTCAAACGGCATTGGAGCACTCTACTTGCCATACGAAGCACCAGATCGTCGAGGCTATCCGGCCTATCCTTCCGACTATCAGAAACACCCCGTATGGCCGCCGCCTCCAAGCCAAGATCCAACAGCATGATTCCCGTAGTACGAACAACAGCGGACAGACTACCCCGGCCGACCCGACTCAAGGACAGATCCCCATGCGCGGGCTTGCGCCTAACCGTGGCGTCTCGAATCAGTCGATGCACCCGCCCGGCGCCTATCTCAATGGACTCAACAGCATCAACGGCGGCCGGCCCCAGATGCCCTACCCTTCCAGCAACACCCTCACGGTGTCCAACCCGCCGAACCCGCCTCCCCAGCCGCCCCGTATGAACAACTACCAGACATACCCTGGTGTTAACTTGCACCCCGGTAACGGCGACGGTTTCTTTTAATTGAACCCTTATTCATAAATTTTCACTACGCTACGGGTACGAGCATGATGATATCTATGATCACGGTGGCTGTTTTCTGGCTTTCCTTTTCGTTCGCGATGAAGCACGAAGGCAATGTCTCTCAAGATCCTGACGAATTTTTCATTCCATACCCAATACCTACTTTTACGGCCGGATACACTTACACACCATCCAGAATGGCACTGGCATCCATGGTTCTCTGGTCTACGCTGTACATTATTTACCTGATGATGTGCACGACCTCTCTCCATATCAAGGCCACCAACGAGAAACGATAGGTCTTCAAATCAAGCGCTCAATCACGCTAGAGAAGCTCATGACAGCCTTCTGTGAACGTCAGGCAAAGAGTCTTCAGCCCGTGCCTTCCCTTTCGAGGGCCAACACATCCAGCTTGCCTGTACCCGGGAGACTATGAGCCGCCTCACCTCTCAGTTGGATCACTCGTCAGTTGGATGATTGCTCATGTTTCCTTCAAGCAGCCTTCCAGGGTCATCCTCAACCTGTACTCATGTACTTGGATTTCGCGTTTATACTCCGGCATAGACTTTCGTTTTGAGTTTTTCCTATCTCGTCTTGGGTTTTTCCTTTGGGTGTGGTTGCGATTGCAGTGGCCAGTTGCATGTTACTCAATTTGTGGTGGACGCTGCACAACGGTCGGTGGAACGTATCATATGGACCATGGCGGATCTGTTGCATAAGAATGGTTTTCTTCGGCAAGCGGACGGGCAGTGCAGTTGCCCGTCCATGACGTTCCGTCTACTCCAGCCGGCTGGTAACTATTATTATCTTCACTTGATCTCGGCAACTACCTATCAGGACCTCGCGCACAAGACCACGACAGCTTTCGCCTCATACAAAATGCCGTCAAAATCCAATTTGATCCTCTCATGGCTGTCGCAAGAGTGGGAGGGCGATGCTGATCAATGGGTCGATTCCAAGTCACCAAGGCTAGCTTTGCGACGCAGGTGAACGTGGTAAAAGAGATCGGTGTCGGTTGCGATTGGTAACACAGGGTACGTACGAGGCCACTCAACTCCTTTTTCTGTTCTCCGCGTGTCTTCTTGAAGGCAAACCTCAGACATAGTTGCCAATATTCCTTGCCATGTCTCTCCGCCTATCACTGATTGCGAGGAGTCGTTTTCTTCCAGGGAAGTGCCCGCTAGGCACCGAGGCTTGGCGATAGAATTTTTCATGATGTGATGAAGGAGTCATCTCACCTTGCATGTACTTGCAAATCAGATAGCTGGATAGTTGCGCCCGAATAGCGGCTCGCGATGATGTTTTCTCTATATTATGTCTCTTGTGCATAGTTCGTTTGTGATCATGACAGGCTAGAACCTACAGCCCTTCATTAGATAGGGCAGAGGGGACGAGCGCCGCCATCTCGGAAGGCCGTTCGTTTCGACGATCCGCAGCCGGTTTTGCTATGCCAGTGCATGATGGCCTGTACCTGAGTATCACGCTCGCATCGTATGTGTTCTTCGGTATGCCGATCGCGTCTTCTACGTTTCTCGCCGTTGCGTAGCAGACCCCGTCTCATCGCGGTAGGTAGAGCGCGAATAGGTAAGCGTCGTCAGGCTCCACCATCATCTTCAAGAAAACAGGTCCTATTGCTCCCGAAAATAAATGCAAAAAAAGCCTGATCCCGGATTCACCCGGCCCTGCCAATCTCCTGGAGAGCGTAGCTGGTCTTTCAGGCTACATCGCCTTGTCTTACCCATCCAACCTTTCGACCGTTTGCCAGGCATTTTCCGAAACCGTGCTCCGACTACACCGTCCCAAGCTTATTGATTTTTTCCTCCCTCTCTTAACTAGTTATATGACCTCTATCTGGTAGACACATCCGGCGAGGAATTAATTAGCCGGGGCAGGCACGGTTCGTACTATTGGTATTATTTTTTCTCTCTTTCGTGCTCAAGTGCTAACGAAACATTTCGGATTCCACGGCACTTATTCTATCCACAAGGACGCGAAAGCTTTTTCAGGTCCTCCTTTTCTAGATTGCCTCTTCTTCAACTGTCAGACTGACCGTCAGGCACTTCTTTTCGACCGTGTAGGCAAAGAAATCCCAGTGTCCATTGACTCGTATCGCGCCCTTATTACTAGCTAACTAGATAGGCAAAAACGGGATATGAGAGAGTAGGAGTGGACGGCACGCGGTATGTACATATACGTGTACGGATCGCCGTCTCCGAGTCCCAGACAGTCATTGCCCATTCTTAGAGAACCTTTGCCGTTATCATGTATCAGTGAGACCTTCTTGTCCCATGACAGCCATTTGATTTCCGGTAGTAGTGAAGTCTAGCAAGTTTCGACGGGGAAAAGCTATTGTCGCCCGTGCGATGACAGATATGCCCAGCCCTGTCCATTCAGCTACTGGATGAATGAATATCGGGCGTGTCACGTCACGTCACCAGCTCATGAGCCGCGTTCACTTCCAAGAACGGGCAGAGACGCAACGCTGCCAGCATCAGTTACGTGTCTGGCTACCAAGCAGAGTAGGCGAACAATCGTGTTCCTTTCGAGTAGATCGGTACGCCCGTTTCGAGTAATACATGTCCACCTACCCCTCAGCTCGAACTCGAGACGAGGAAAGCAGGTAGAGTTTCATCCGGGGTCGCCTGGACAGAACTTTCAACCGCGCGTGAGGGGGGCGCGAGATCTCGCTGTCACTAAATATATATTCATACCTCTTCTGAACGGGACTCTCCTGCACTCCTGCCAGGTCTTCGACTTCTAGGTGGTATTGTCCCACAGGTGGTAGGCAGGCAGACATGTACATTCCGAGTCCCCCGGCGTGTATATCATACTTCGCGCGTACCCTCAACTCATAGCAAGATTGTCACTGATTCTTGTACGAAAGCTGGTCGCAACTGACCGTGTCGTCGGGCTGCCCCTGCGGGTCGTTGAGCTGGGGCTACGACACCTAGGTTTTAGTGCTCGAGATATAACCATCGGACATCAAGCGGGGGGTTAGTCGAGATCGCCAGCCGGCCAGCGCGGTTCCCCAACCCCAGCGGCAACGAGAGCTGCTTACGCCTAGTGACAAACGAAGAACCGATATCCGGCGAATCGTTAGGGTAGGAATAGGAAACACAAGGCTCATCTAACTCTGTTGATGTTTGGGGTATGAAGGCTCGCTGCTGCCGGATGATAATCCGTGGCTAGCCAGGTCATCAGCTAGGCAGGTTGGGAATACTCATTGGTCGAGAACGCAGAGCCTATGATGATGATGTGTTGTGAGTATCCCGTATCCCGATATGAACGGATGTAAAGATTGCTGGAGTAAGTAAAGACGTAACAAATTGCATAGGAAGACTGGCCTCAATCCGCGAGGTTCGCTAGATGAAATCACCATGACAGAGGTTCTCGAGGCCTCACTACCCATACAAAAATCAGCAGAGCCTGGATACGACCGATTCAGCACTGCAGGGATCAGGTTGAAACGCGGAAAACAAATCAAGAGGACCGGAATTTCTTTCGCAAGGGAATCTTTTGTGTCATGCGGAGCTATGTATGCTAACTCCAGGTAGAATTCATCAATCAGATGCATGCCCTTATGACCGTGAAGCAAGACCTCATTCCGTCCCAAATCATTGACCATTCCATTTTCCCTCTGATCACCATCACCCAAGACGACGCGTTTATCGGTAGCGCCAGAGAGACAGGGTGTTGTGTCTCTTCCAAGTCTTTCTGCGGCCGGCGCGGGTCTTGTTGTAGCGGTGGCCCTTGTTGAGACCACGGGACTTCTTGCCGGTGGCGGTGAGGCCGCGGCACTCGCGGTGCTTGTGAACGGGGTTGACGATCCAGTTGATGCGGGGATCCTGGCGGATAGCCTTGTGCTGGGGGTCGACGAGGATGACCTCGTAATACTTGTAGGTCGAGTCCTGGTTGATCCAGTACGAGTTCAGGACGCGCAGGTTAGCGCAGCGACGGCCAACACGTTCCTCGGCGGTGGCCTTGAGGGATCGCTGGTACTTCAGCTGGTTGACACCCTGGTTGGTGGGCTTGCCTGTGATACAGAAAGTCCCGTCAGTTGGGTGTCGCGACACCGAGATAATACCATAGGAAAACGTACCGTAAGTGGCACCCTTGGGCACGGGTCGCTTGCGGCCACCACGGCGGACACGCACGCGGTAGATGACATAGCCCTGCTTGGCCTTATATCCGAGGCGGCGGGCCTTGTCGGGGCGGGAAGGTCGCGAGGCACGGTGGATGACGTTCAATTGACGAAGCTATATTGATGCACTCTCAGCTAATGTTCAACGAGTGTATAGCAGAGACACGTTCTCTTCCGTCCGCATCTCGGGTTTTGGACCCGAGATTGGGAGGCGTGAGAAGACAGCGTCCACATATTCAATCATCCATCCACGTCAAATGTTGAATGTAGACTTTTCCGTGTGTATATGCCATCTCGTGTCGGAGGAATTGACGTCGTGAAGGATTTTCAACATACTTCCCAGCATCGGACTCGGAGAAGGAATCGCAGCACATCAGACTGCTTCTTCTTCTGAAGCTCTTCGACGTATTTGAGGGCACCCATCTTGACTATTCCGTAAGGGTCGAGGTCGTTAGCACGCAAAAACCAAAACGAACCAGACGAGGGAAAAAGGCTGGGATAAATCAGTAGAGGCAGACAAACCAGGTTGGGAATTGAGGCCTGCAACAAAGGATGGTCAGGTGTCGTTATTGGCCGGTGATCGATCGGAGTAAGGAAAGAATCCAAGTAGCAGGAAAAATCACCACGACCCGAAGAGCACGAATATTCGGTCGCGGCAGGAACAGTTGGGAATTTCTGTGCCTGTGGGCTTGAAATTTAAGCGACCTAAGCCTAAGCCATAATAGGGTTAGTGTTGCCATTCTAGCGCTTTGACCATCAGGGGAGCAGCCATGGCTTGGCTACTGGGCACTAATTTGGAAACGAGGTACTTCGTACCTTGGGCGCTTGACCCCAGATTTCAGCCCTGCACTTAGCAGCAACGGACCAAATTCACCTCGCTGGACGAGGACATGGTATCACTTCATCGTCCCCCAAAGCTATATGTACCTAGCTAGATACATTTACCTAGCACACAATACCTCAGCCTCCTAATCTGCCGAAATCGAGCACCGTTTGACATTTCCATTCTGATATTCGTCCAGGCTCAGCTCCTTGAACCGACCCATACCCATGTCGCAACATAGCAAAACACTTACTGAGTTCCTTAAAACTCACCCTTCACAGCGTTCACAGAATACACCGGTAGGAGCTTCTTCACAATGGCCGTCAACTGCGTGGCCTGTTCGGCGGCAACAATGCCCCAATTCTCGCCCTTCAGAGCTTTATGGCCTTCTTCGAAGAGTTTTAGTTCATGGACGTCGGTGGCTCCATGCTTGTCGGCCTTCGCTGCGGGGTAATTGTTAGGGATGAGGAGGCCCTCGATGATTTCCTCGGCCCGCTGGCGCCCACTCGCTAATAGCTCTTGCATCTGGCTTTTGTCCTGTTTCCATCTGGCCATAGGCAGTTCAAGTTTGTAGTTCTTGAGACGATCGTCTGTCTCCTTGAAGTCTCGAAGCATCGTACGACTCTGGGAAATGAGGTATTGTGCGTCCTGGAAGAGGACATGATCATCTTTGCCCGAGATTTGCGGCCCTTTTTGCCTCTTGTTAGATGACGCGGGTGCCTGAAGAGCTCCGGAACAAATGTTTCTGAAATCGGCAAGGAACGTGTCGCAGTCTTGTATACTGGGGGATGGTTAGTTCTTGTCTCTCCCATTGAGATTGGTAACTGACAGTTTGTCCCTCTGTTGCTTCTGCTGCTGATGCACTTGGTTGGCATGGCCTCTTACTTTCTCTTGGAACCCCTTCAGCACAGCTTTCGACTGTTCGGTCTGTTTCTGGCAGTTCTTTTCGAATTTTGTGGCCCATTTCTGAAAATCACTGTGTATTGTGTGAGTAACTTGTATTCGTACAGCATCTAAGTAGGGCTGCGTTGGGTGAAACATACTTGCTACCATCACGGCCTGGGTCTAGATTGTGTTCTTCCATTGCCGAGGCTCTCTGGTTCTTCTTGCGGGCATTTCTACTCTTCGGCTGAATATCGCCTGCGAAGACGCTGTTCTCTCTATCCAGGTCGTCTTGCAGATCACTAAGTTTTCTCTTGGTTCCTCTTCTCGACATCATGACTTAGGTTGCATGGTCCGGTGGCCTGGCTGGGTACGATACCAAGTCCGACATAAGGAACCGCTACCAGTTCCCTTTGCAATACCCAAGCTAGCTCTCTGAAGGGCAAGGTTACGGGTAAGACGAGAAGGGGTCGGTCAGGCGTGAGGGAGTGATACTGCCGTGGGATCTGTATGCTGCATGTGATGGCCGAAGTATGCCGGTGACGAAAATGCTAGATTTGAAGCAGCCACGCGGGTGCTAATTGCAGATCGACTGGTTCAATACTCGCGGGGAGGCTATCGCGGGTGTATCTTTTGAGACAGACGTGTCGCTTGCTCCTTCCTCTGAAAGCCGCTACTTGTCTCCCACACATCGTCGTCTCTCAAGAGGCAAGTACAAGCCGAAGCGCACTTTAGTGGTCGTGCCTTCCCCGTGACCGCGTGACAGAAACTCTCGTCAACTCTCATGACGTCTACCTTAAGCCAATAAACGAATTGTGATTCAATACGTAAATACTGAGGACCATTCACTCAAACGAAATATCCCCGAACAGCGACTTACTTGGGACCCCACTGCTGTTAGGTTAAGACGCCAAGTCGACACAATCGAATCTCGACGTTAAAAACAGGAGGGTCGCCAAGGTCTGGAGTGGAACGCGGGAAATCAACCCTCGGTAGGAAGGCCCCTGAGCCTTTCTTCCGTTATTGCGTGTCGCACTTTATTGTCACGAGAAAGGCTGAGGGTATCACGTCAACCTCTGGCCGGCCTACTAGCCGAGATCCATGCGAGAACCATCGATCAATCAGAGCTAAGTCCTCAAAACTACCAGAATTAGCCAACATCAGCTGCTCTCGTTACCGTACCGTCACTCAGCATTAGATAACTAAAGCGACAGTCCAGGTTCGTAGCCTGTGGGGTATTCTCAGACGCTGTTTTCCAGCGAGCGTTTCGCACACTTCTCGCTACTATGCGGAAAAGACCACCCATTTGTTTCGAAGACATTATATAATGCTTTTGTACCATCTAACTCAGCATTAATGGACACCCGGCGAGATAGATCGGTAGAACCAACGCCCCCGAGCCACTCGGACGCTACCCCATACCCCCCGTGCTCTATGAAGTCTCTCCCGCTCTAGGATATCTAGGTGCCCGGTGCTAACTAAATACATCTCTAGCTGTTTCGATGCAGCTACTTCCCAGTCATAGTCCCCTTTACTATATACATGAACTGGTTGACGCTTACGTCGCCAGGTTCGTTAACAGTCATGTGCCGCCCCGCCGAGATAGAGTAGTTCGAACGGTTTCGCCGGGCGGCACCGGGCCTGTTATCTAATATATCTCTGCTGAAATAAGGGGATAGCCGAGACGGGCGGGATTCCGAGACGGGCCAGCCCGTCTTTTCCGGTAGGTAGATCACCACATGCCCATAGACCAACACCGCAGCCGAAGTCGACACATTCAACGATTGCCTCTAAGTCGAGTAGAACTACGAACGACATGGTAAGATATTCGGAAAACGGCCAATATCATTGAAATCCTGTTTTAAAATACATATTGTAAAACTTCCCTATTGATGCGACATGACAAGCGAATTCTAGTAGTCAGAGCCAATCTGTGGCGTAACGAGCAACCCAAAGTCTTTTTGATAGTA